>BQNB010040745.1:0-47202 GCA_026074375.1 Tanacetum coccineum
TATAAGTATTGGCAAGTAAAGCAAGTAGATCTGGATATCGTTGTTGCATTTCTCGAACTTCATTGGCATCATTCTCACTGTGTTTGAGAAATGCGTAGAATTGATCAAATTTGAAATTGTGAAGATCTTTTGATTTCTTAGCAGCTGTGACAAACCTACTCCATTCTAACTGAAAATGATTAACAAAATTCGTATTAATTTGAATGTTTGGCATGGTCATCCCAATGATATTTATATCATTTATCAACTTAGCGTATCTCTAATAATACGAGTGAATCGATTCTCCTCTCTTAGTCGTAAATATATCAAAGTCATCACATAGCTTTGACTCACGTTCTTGAAGTGTTAGCTCTGTGCCTTCCATCAATTTCTTGACCAAATCCATATTTCTTTTAGAGTTTTGTGATGATTGACGAGAGTGTATATGATGACTGGTAACCCGAGAATAATTATGTTAGTAGCTTTGATGTCACAACTTTTCCTTAACTTTTCCTCAGGAGTAAGATCTTCCTGTGTTTGTTTACATTTGATTTCTGGAAAACCTTTAGTTGCTGGAATAGTAATCTCCTCTTTGAGTTGAAAAGGACCCTCTTTGATTGAATCAATTAACATCTCACCATTCTCCCTCCCTTCAATGTGCATCAATATACGACTCTTTCAACTATCGTACATGCCTTTCTCGACCAGTGGGGGTCAGTTTTCAGCACATGTAACAATAACATTTAAATGATTAGGAAGTGTTATGTGTTGTTGTTGTTGTTGTTGTTTTAAGTGATTATATGATTATGTGTTATACTTGTGTTGTTTAAAGTTCTCAAAGTTCGTAAATTCTTGCTCTTTGGTAGACTCAAATCTCAATCTCAAGTGAAATAAGTTAAACCACAAACTATGTTCTTAAATCGCAAATTAGAAGTTAAATTGCAAATTAGGAGTTTGTTCTTAAAGCACAAATGAAAGGATTGTACTTAAATCTCAAATGAGAGGTATGTACTTAAATCGCAAATGAGTTTTTTAACAGCAAGAGTTTGGACTTGACCTTAAATCACAAATAGTTTATTTCGCAAATACTAAATCGCTTTTGCAAATCGCAAATTGTGAAGATAACCTTTAAATCGCAAAGTTAAATCGCAAATGCTATTTCAAAAAATCTTAAATCGCAAAATTCTTTCCTCGATCTAAACCGCAATTAAATTACAAGTTTCAAATTGCAAGAATATATTTCACAAGTTCGTATTATGTAAAATGTTGAGTTACACAACCTTGCCCAATTCGTACGATTAGTTAGATCGATTAGATTAATTGTGTAACCACTTTTAAATCACTAGTCACTAAATCACAAACCACTAATTTGCAAAAGTGGTAAATCGCAAAACTAAATAGTTTTTTACTTAAATCGCTTTTTCAAATACTAAATCACTTTTTATAAAGTAACTTTTAAACCATTTTAATCTTAAACGTTTTTGTCCAAACACGTTTTAAATGATAAATACTTTGATAAAAATCAAACTTTTATGATTTTAAACCACAAAAATTTGAGTCTCACCTAAATCAAAAATCCTAAAACGTGATAAATGGTTTTTAAACACACGCAAAAACACCACTAAATCATCTCTGATACCAATTGTAGTATTCATACAATTACTATATCATTCACATACAAGATTGCTTAGAGTTTAGAGAGAGAGAGAGAGGAGTAGGTGAAACTAAAGAGAAAGAGGAGAGAAAAGATAGAATAGCATATCATGCACAATGTTTCACCACCCTACTCCCTTCCTACTAAACTTCCTTTTATAGAGAAAGGAAGGAGTACATGTTAACCTAGGGAAGGGATGTAGGATATATTTCCAAACTATGTCATGTACTATGTACACAACATTACATAACGTAAACAAGACTCGTGAGATCGATAACGATCATAACTTCACTAAAAACTGAATTCCTAACAGGTTTAGTGGTCAAAATAATACTTCTAACCGGCCCATAAACCTCAACTAAACCCATAAGAAATTATATCAGCCTAAGGAGTTGAGCATGATCTTTGAGCTTAGATGCACTATCACAAGTACACATAGGTAAATCAACCAAAGAATCAAATTGTCTCCACATATTATTACACTTATTGTAGTACTCAAATAAAGAACTACCAGATTTAGTCAAAGAATGAATTTTATAGTGAAAATTAAAAATAACATATTCATCAACTTTGTTATAAGTTTCCTCAATTTCTTTCTAAAGAGTTCAAGCATTTTTTCTAAAAAATTTCCCTTGATACAACTGTTCAGATACACACTCAAGTAACCAAGACAAAATAATGAAATTACACCTATCTCACTGCTCTTGAAGCATGTGATCAATTTCATCTCTAACACATTTACCATTAATTAAACCCGACTTATTTTTAGTGTGTAAAGCAAGATTAACAGTAGCAGACCAAACTTTATAATTTTCTTTACCAGTTAATTTGAAAGTTATTAATGATGCTTCATTAGTGTCACTAACATGAATATAAAGAGGGTCATTAACATGAAAATTTAACTCATTAGAACTAGAACCCCCCCCCCCCCTCTGGTTTATCTTGAGGTCCCTTTAACTTTTCAGCATCAACCATATTGATAGATTAAAAAGAAAGACAACAAAACAAAACACAAAAAGTTTAAATCAACTGATTACAACCAGGATTCAAGACACACACAAAGAATTGGTACCAGATACAAGATTCCTTGCCACTTAGAGTGGTAGGTCAAGCATCAACGAAGATTTAAAGTGCGTGTTAGAATATACAACAGAAGAATGCAAACAGGTTTGTAAAGCAACAAATAATCCTCCAATCTCCTCAATCACAAACAAACCACCAATCAATTAAATTCAACACTAAAACCCTTCAACTAATCCCGACAACAACTAAAACACTAAAAAAAGATCCTAAAAGATAAAGCGTGAGAGGTAATTAGAAAGCACACAAGCTTTCAATAAACAACAAAAGATCAAGATCTTATATCCAAACCACAGATTGCACAACAAAAATACCTAAAACAGACAAAACAAGAAATAGTTAGATCAAAACAGTTACAAATTAATTATAGGTAAAAAATAATAAAACCCTAATTTTCAAGAAATTTAGGATTTCACAATTTTCTTTTTGAAATCAATAATTAATACCAAGATCTTAACAAATAATAACAAAAAAACAACCAAGAACCTGAAACTAGTGTTGATACAGTAAACCCTAGTTTGACCATAATGATCACACGATCTACAACCCAAAATGCTTGGATTAACCTCAATTTACCCAAAAACACATATTTTTAGAAAACCCCAAAAAATTAAAATCCCTAATTATTTGAAAAAACGATTTACTATACAAATCAACATGATCAACTTTGAGGCTCTAATACCAACCATATTAAGACTTTTTAAAAATTACAACAATCACACAAGAACCCTATGAATGAATACAACCAACCACTCCTTTTATTCATTAAACTGCATATGACTACCAGTACGGTATGGTAACATGTTTTGAGTTCAAAACTTACAACTGAAAAGATTGAATACAACAAAAACTAGAACAATGAAAACTAGAGAGAAAATACACACAAAAACTATAAATAAACCGTAGCTAAATATCATATTTTTAAGCTCCACCATGTACTTGATCTCTCCAATCAGATAGCCCCCTTGAAATTCTATACTACATCATTTTAACCCTTTGACTATTACACTTTAATAACAAGAAACCATATACAAAAAACTAAACAAACAACTTTTCAATATTTACACTTTCAGTCCTTTTCTTATATTTTCTCAATACTTATGCATGAAACTTTGGACTGTTAGAAGGGAGGACAGTAGCTCAAGCCCGATTTGTAGGCTTAATTAGAGTTT
Organism: Tanacetum coccineum; assembly: GCA_026074375.1. Lineage (NCBI taxonomy): Eukaryota > Viridiplantae > Streptophyta > Magnoliopsida > Asterales > Asteraceae > Tanacetum > Tanacetum coccineum. Next base: position 3,886 of record BQNB010040745.1, read on the forward strand.
TAGGTTTCTCAAACTTTGTAATCTATAAATAACTCATTAATAAAAACACTAGATGAGTTTTTGCGCATATCAACGGGATTTTATAGCGACGAATAGTTGTAGTGATAAAAAAGAATCTTACTTTTATGAAAAATCGGGTTGACCCGGTGGTCGAACCGATTGAATTGGTAACCTGGTGACTCTAAGTCGAGTTGATTAGAGACCTGGTTTTCAAAATATTGATTAAACACTATTTAAACTGAATATAAATAATATAAGTTATAAACGAAATTACTAATAAAACTTTATACTTTGCTTAATTTTTCAACATTCAAGATTTGATGATTTTTCCATTATAGATGGTATAGATAGAGGAAATCTTACCTGCTTTAGAGTGTTAGCAATTGCCTACTTTTTTGACAAAAAAAGAACACCACTTTTATAAAGATTACAATTACACCCCTTTCTAACACTCCTCATTTCCATATTTAATCTTTAACATATCTTGTTCACTACTCTTTACCACCATCAATCAGTTTTTAGGCGTCAAAATCTCACGTAAAAAAAATTTGCAAGAGCATATTATACGGTTGTATTGGTGTATGTGGTTCTAATTTTAGAAACACAATAGTTAACAAAAAAAATTATGTTCAATTCCATGAATTTTTCAAGGACCGATCCAAATTACGAAGAAGAAATCATATCAGGTTTGATTATAATATCCATCATATTCTTCCTTATTGAATTCATTATTTTCTCATTCTCTTTGAAATATTTTTTAAATAAAAAAAGTGATAGATTGACAAATGTGGTATGATTCGAGTAAATGTCAACTGTTATGAATGGATTATGTGGTATTGGTATTGTGGTTTATTTCTAAGTATGCCTTGTATGTGGGTTACTAAGTTTGGTATGCAAGTTCAATATTAAGATCTAATTAGTGGTTATGACTGATCTTAGTTTCCTTTAGGATCCCCTTTGCTTTGTGATTGCATCCCAACAAAATTTCCCATGCTCCACTCGTCTTTTTGTCTCCTCACCTAAGTTCTTATAGGGTAGATGTTTATTTTGTTGTGGTTTGTTTGGCTCTATGGTCCTGAGGGTATATAACTTCTTTAGATATGTTAGGATTGTTTGGTTTGGTTCTGTTTGTATTTTTATGTTCATGTATTGGTGACTTTTTTGTTGTTTTGTTATCATACTTTTCTTAGTTTTTGTTCTTAATAGATGAAAATAATGATGAATATAGACGTATGCTAATTGATGATATCAACAACAATGGTTATCTCATGCAAGAAGAAGTAATAGATGTTATACATATTTTCAATGGATTATTAAGGTATACTATTCTAGGAAGAAAACTTTCCACTTTTGATGATGCATATGATTTTTACAACCAATATGGTCTATCTAAGGGTTTTGATATTCGAAAGCATCAACTTAATGTTGGAAATGGTTATCTAAAAAACCTAATATTACACTAATATTCTACGAGCTACGCAGTGGAAATAAAGCATATATAGCAACTATAATTAATATAAAAAACATAAAAGGAAAATGTATCTCTAGCAACCAAGCTAGTGAAGAACATGAGACTTATTCGAGTACACGCACGTATGTAATATGTGCGAACCAAACACCACTATGAGTTACTTGTCACACCCTGTCAGTGGCGGAAACACGGGATGCGACTATACCGTTCATCGCACAAGATACAAGATCATACACTTTACAATTTACAAGAATGAAACTTGGGTTTACATAAATTTTACAAGTTAAGACTTGACAAAATTGAATAATCAAAACCCATCTTGACCCAGTCCCCTTGGGTTACATCTTTGCTCTTCCAATATCATTCATATACCTTTGATTGACACACCTGAAAATGATACTCAAAAACGTCAACAATAATGTTGGTGAGCTCGTAGGTTTGACCTTAAACCTAAAAGATATGCCAATAACTTAAAACAGTAGACAATAGTGCTATATGACAGTGAATATATATATGCAAACAATCCATGACATAGCATTCCCGCTAGTCAATCACTATATGTCACTTACGCACATAAAGGGCCTACCAGCTAGAGCACTAAATTAGGGCAGAACCACACACAAACTAGGGTAGGCGTACCCTTCCACTCTAATAATCACACAAATACTGGGTAGGCGTACCCATCCGATCTAATAATCACACTAATCCCGGGTAGGTGTACCCATCCGATCCAAATATCACACAAATACTGGGTAGGCGTACCCATCCGATCCAATAATCATGCATCACATAATATTTACATAGCAGTCATAAGCACGTATCTTGTCCCAAAAACAAAACCATATTTCGCACAGTTCAATTAAAAACATTTCAAAACACATTTGAGTATCATTTTACCCCTACAGAAAAAGACAATAAAAATGGGGCTACGAGAACTCACCTCAATAGCAAAATGCAAACAATACAAACCTGAATCTCAAATCACAAATAATCTCAACACAAGCGCACAGCAGTACCCGACCACGACCTAGACATTTATGACAATTAATGTTTGTACAAAGTTGTCTTATTGTACAAGTGTTCATCTTTACACACACCAAGATTCTCAATACCGTTACAAAACCCCTTTTTTCTTATCATCAAACCTTTACTTTTCATCTCAAAACCATTATCTTATAACGAACCCATTATCTGTTACTAAACCGTTATCTCATTACGAGACTGTTACCAAAACCGTTATGTTTACCAAAATCGTTAACTCATATTATGGTTGTGTGGTAATTACACAAAATGACTCAACACTTGGGCGAAGTGTGACATAAATACAATTCACTCAAGACACCTTCAATCGTTAAAACTAAACAGCTGACCAAATACTTCACAGAAATCTGACAAAAAAGAAATGAGCAAAACTCGTGAGTCGAAAATAAATTAATCAATATTTCCGTAATCGGTACGATATATATATATATATATATATATATATATATATATATATATATATATATATATATATATAAGTAACTAATGATTTAAATAAAATAATAATATTTTATTATTATTTTTGTCTTATTATCGAGCTAACGGGATAATTATAATGTCTCGTTATTTTAATATGTCCATGTCCAATAGCTTTTACCTTGACACTTAATCTTCCATAAAAATTATCCTTTATTCCTTCAAATCAAATCGACACAACGATTATAAATATTAAACATTTAAGAAAGGTTTCAAGGAAAACATATCTTTCGTCTTGCATTAAATTTTGAAGTAAAATAACTCTTTATTATTAAAATCTCGAAAATTCACCCTTTTTAAGCAAAGTTTCTAAGTATAAACTTCTTTCGAAAATTCGGCATGACCCGTGCGTCTATATGACTTTTTCCAAGGTTGTAAACCTTAATCCCAAACACTTTTTTACGAACCCAACATTTTCCGACAAAACACCAAATCAATACTTTCAACACATTTTATCCAACCATAGCAAAATAATTCCATTTCATTCGGCAAGTCCAACAAAATCCCCCTTAGTCCAAACCAAATCCATTAGTCCATTTACAAGTCCATTAATTCATTTACTTATTATTGGGCCTTATGTCCCATTAAGGTCTTAAGTAATTAGCCCGATAGCAAAACTTAGTCCATACCTCTTTACATAAGTCCAAAATATAAACCAAAACCCAATGGACCTTAAGCCCATTAAGTCGAACCAAATATAAGTCGAAATCACATATATTCGTAGCTCATTAAGCCGAAACAATAAGCTATAAGCTCATACTATATAAATAAGCCGAAAACCAGATAAGTCATAAGCTTATTATACCTGCCGAAAACCAAATAAGCTATAAGCATATAATATAAGTCGAAAACCAAATAAGCTATAGGCTTTTTATGTAAGCCGAAAACCAAATAAGCCATAAGCTTATAATATAGGTCGAAAACCAAAAGCTCAAAAATAAGTCAAGTCCAATAAGCCAAATCCAAAACCAAGTGGGCCAAGCCCACTTTTGTGCCAGACCGAAACAAACTAAACATACCCTTGGTTGGGCCGAGCCCAAACCGAAACCAAACAAACCAAATATAAGCCCGAAAGCTTAATAAGCCGAGGATAAGATGTCCGAGCCCAGGTCCTTTAGAGTCAGACTCGAGAGCACACCAAGACTCAAAATCTTCAAAACAGTTGGTCGTAGCCCAAACCAAATCACATAAGTTTAAAAATTTACCAAAATAAGCTATAAATAAGCTTTATTTTTAAGCATACTTCAAAATAAGCTATTTAAAAGAAAAAGAAAAAATTACCACAAACAACAAAATATTTAAACTCAAAAAATCCTTTTCCTGCTTTTCCCTTTACAAGATACCGCAATACAAAACGCCCCTTTATTTACATTTCGTTTCCAAGATTCGATTATTACGACGATCAACTGTACAACATGTTTTAAACACCAGACTAGCCATAAAAGTTACAACTAAACAAAGTTTAGAAAACTTACAAGTTTGGATGACCTTGGTTCGGTTTTGACGCGAAAAGAACAAACTCGAACACCTATTATATAACCCGCGTCTACTAACTATCAACCCACTATCTATTCTTAACCCGTGTTCTTGAAAAAATCTTCAAAATCTTTGTTTCTTGCCCCCTTGTGGTTCGTCCAGTTATAGAGAGAAAATGAGAGAGATAGAATTTTTTTTGTTATTTTGAAAATGAGAGAATGAATGAAATGGTTGAGGTAGTGGTGGTTATAATAGTATTATGCAATACATAATAGCTTAAAAATAGCCATTTTGTCTCCTCTTTGCTTCCCTTGACCGAATGGATCCTAGGGAGGGTCTCGGGTCTTCCCTTTTGTGTCGGGATCACTTAAAAACTCAATTTTCATCTATTTAAAACGTCAACTGAACTTTGTTAGTATTCTCATTGCGTCAAAAATCATTTTCCATAAATCTAGGTTATTCACACGACACCTATCTCATTGAATTGCTACAAAAATCCATTTTGAGCCTTTGTCGGCCGACTCCGGACCGAAAACATGAATTTTTGACAAAACTCAACCGAACCTTGATCATCCATTTAAAAACACTTCAAACCACAAAATAGGGTTTGACAACTTATATTTGACCAAAATCCTACCTTTTTACCACCGTTACAGTCTTTTACCGAATTTCTCGAAAGCAACCGTTTTCTGATAACTTTCAAATCTCACACCCATGATTTACGTTTTAAACCATCGTTATTTTATCATTATGAATTTATTAAATAAATAAACTCATTAACACATTCCCAAATTCATTAAATCTCCACACTCGAATAGATTGTCGTGCCGGTTCGCGTTGCGTGATGATTTTTCGCTAAACGCAGGAAAACTTCCCGGAAAGCACTGAAAACTTCAAAACCACTCTAAAACAAATAAACGAATCAAAATCGATTCACTTACGAACTCGAAACTCCATCAAACTCCCAGTTAAACCAAAACCGTTTTACACAAAAATAGTCAACAGAAGTCAACTTTTCAGCTTTCATCAGGAAAACTGACAAGATCAAAAGACTTCAAAATACAAAATTATAATATTTTATAATACCTAACCCTGGGAAAATTACCGGTTATCACAGTCTCACCCCCTTAAAGGAATTTTGCCCCGAAATTCAACTCAAATTATTAACTCACTGAAATTCCATTCCTCGAAGAATCACATCAAATCACTAGTATTTAGTCTTTTCAAGCAAGGTCTCTTACGATTCCTCTAAAGACTAAGTTTTTCCATAGTCTAACTCCCACTTTCTCATGGTCAATCCATACCCATTCATAAAATTACGATATCCTCTCATACTATCACTTAGTTTTACAATTTCCTCAAACTTAGGTCACACTGTCTCAGTCGGGTGTTAGGATACGATCCAGTCCTCGACGTGATGACTATTCTATCAGAGTTGGCATTGCCAAATGTTTCGGTTATTCAACCAACAGGACTAACCCTATACGGTATATGTCCTACATAATACGACTCACACTCTATTTTCTCAAGAATGCCCATGGTTCTTTACCAACACTTACTCACTCAAAATCCCCAAGTAAACCTTACTTGGTTAAACAATCCAGGCTCTACCTTTCTAGGAAGGCCATTTCATAGTCTAAACCACATCATTATTTTCCTTAAACTTTTCCAAATCAATGCTACCCAACGGGTGTCTTAAATCTCACTTCACTTAGGTAGGTCAAGATACCTCTTAAAAACTTTCCCAATTGATCACTACAACTCTTTCTAATACTCCTCGTGACCATTCACGGTCTCTCACCTTCCTATTAGTCCTTCTAACAAGATGATAAAATCAATTAGCTCAAATACATTTCAAGCTTATAGAATATACTAACTACATCGTACGCCAATCCTAATAAGGAAATGGGTATCCGCTCTATCTCGAGCGACCAATCGCAACATACCCACACACGGGAAAAACCCACAAGATAACACAAAATACCGCTATCCACAAAAATCAAATAAAATTTCCTTTACTATCACGAAACGATTTCAATACAAATCACCTAACGACTAGTAAGGATTTGTCATAACTGGCAATACAAAAAGAAACTTTTCTAATCATAATACCGACATTAACCGATGCTACCCGATTTAGTAATATACACAAACTACTAATCCAAACCTCAAATATCCTACACATCTCCTTTGGGCTCCTTCCCTCTACTCATATTGTCAACAATCTCAGCTAACTCTAACCGTGCACGTCTCTCCTCTGCGAGATGTAATCGCAACTCCTGGTTCTCTTCCTGCGTATCATTGATGGCATGTCACAGAGCTGCTCTCTGTGTATCCGTTTGACCTACCCATGACTCCAGGGCTAATAATGGTCTCCAAATCGCTCCAAAAGTCACTGTAATCCTCTCTTGCTGGTGCTCTGGACTCCTAAATCAATATCTCTGGGAGAAAATCTCATCCCTGATTGCCCCTGACCTAGTAAATAACTCTCCTATGTCCCTATCATACCTCTTAAACAAAGTAGGTGATAGCTCCTCCAGTCGTACTGTATGATCACGAATCAATCCCCTCTGCATCTCAACTTGAGCTCCCAGCTCAGTCAAAAATCCCTCAGTCTCAGCCGTAGCGGGTGAAGCTACAGGTGATGGTATGGTCAGTGGTATCATGGGTGATGAAATAGGTGAAGGGATAACAGAAGGTGTTGGAGAAATGGGAAGTGAACCAGACGACCACTCGGGTGATGGTGGTGTTTGAGCAGGTAGTGCTGGTGGTGGGCAAGTAGGAACATCAATGTAAACTATACTATCCTTCGGGTCTGTCCACGTGGTGAGTGTAGGCTGCCTAGATGCCGACACCCTCTCTGGTATCTCGGGCTTTGGTGCAAATCCATAACCCTGTCCCACCTCAAACGTACAGTATACATGATCCTCCTCTAACGCTAACTCTCGGCGCCTTAATTCCCCATAACCAAGTCCTAAAGGCGCGCTCACGGCTGCCCCTACAATTAGAACTGCCCGCTGCTGACCCTCAAGTATAGCCTCCTCCTCATCCCCTAAACCAAGCCCATCACTCTATACACTATGACCCTAGTCATCTAAACCACGACTCTTAACTCCCATACTGAGGCCCTCATCCCCCGTAGCAAGACCTTCGTCCCTTGCAGCAGGATCCTCATCCTCTGTAGTAGGACTCTCATCCTCTGCGTCATTGCTCACACTATCAGAACCCAAACTCTCCTCTATCTCCTCATCCTCCTCCTCCTCCTTATCTTCCCCTACTAACTCAGACGTACCCTGATAACGCTTCCGTAAAGGAAGGTCTGGCGGTGACGAAGATGGCGAACTCTCGTAAGAGGACCTAAACCTTTTACGGAATGTGAAATCAGACATAGCTGCCACCTCTACCATACTGGCAGAGAGGCTCGGTGACATTGCAAGTGGAACACGCACAGCCATACGTGCGGTCCTACGGAGAATGGAAACCAAAGTGGGTGGAGTACCCTCAGGTAGTGAAGTGGGTGGTGCTACAGTGTGGGGCGCCTCAGGTGTCTCAGTCTCAACAGGGTCCTTAAAAGGCACAGACTTAGTGTCCATCCCATCCAAATAAGCATGTCTAATAGCCTCATAGGGATCCTCAGGAAGTGGTACGGGTACTCAGGAGCTCTGAGCTCCGTCAGCCTGGGTGGAAATCTCTGGGTCAACAAACACTAGGGTAGACATCATGTGATAACACGATAAAAGGGTATAAGTATAAAATATTATATTCCAAATTATCAGCATCATTATGCTTACATATACAAGCAGTGTTGTAAATATCGGCCTTGGCGGCCGATATATCACTGATATATCGCTTATCGGTGGTCAACCGATACGTTTTTTCACTTATCGGTAAAAAATCGGTTTTTGTGAAAATCGGTCAAAAATCGGTCAAAATCGGCCGATTTTTGGGTTTTTTTTTTTTTTGGTATTCTGATTTTCTTGATCGTGATTTAATAAAAGTATACAAAACTGAATTAAAACCACACATAATGTATATTTTACAACATATACATAAGATATATAGTTAAAAATAATAAGAATATTAAAAAACTTATTAAATATATATATATTTTGCAGAATTCCTTTATAATTTAGGGTCTCCGCCGAGAAACCGATATATCGCCGCCAAGACCGATATATCGCTTAAAGGGGGTCGACCGCCGAGCGATATTTACAACACTGTATACAAGTCATTATAGCGTTTGAAATTATACATTCGTAACCGTATATATACATATATATCCTTATATGTATATTAAATATATCGAGAAGAATACGAACAATGAATAAACACCGACCAGGTTCGATACCGAACAGGCACAACTGGTCATCACATAAAGCACATAATCCACAAAAGCATATTCTCAATTCACGTCGCTACCTGCGACTATCCACTAAAATTCTCAAGGCAATACGCACTACACTAAGGCAAGCATAGCCAACATCAATCAATCAATCAATCATCGCTACCCGCGACAATTTTTACCTACATTCTCAAGGCATCGCACACTACTACTACTAAGGCAGCATGGCAATCCTAAAATCAACATGATCTCAATCTCAACACTCGCAAGTGTTCTCATCACTTTACATCCTATCATTTTCAGGTGGTCACATTACTCACACATCCCTTCCCTCCTCTAACATAACTTTAGAAAACTAACCCCATCATTTCATAGTCCTTCATGAATTAAGCATAGTTGATCAGGCTATGCGTAATTTAGGAAAAATACCATGAACTGCTCGGGCTAGTTGACTTCCGCCATGTTCAAGGTTTTACTAAAAACAGACTTCACTTTTTGGTTATAGTTGCGTTTTTATTTTATTTTATAAAAACCGGCATTCTCTATAACCTTGGCTCTTAATACCAATCTGTCACACCCCGTCAGTGGCGGAAACACGGGATGCGACGATACCGTTCATCGCACAAGATACAAGATCATACACTTTACAATTTACAAGAATGAAACTTGGGTTTACATAAATTTTACAAGTTAAGACTTGAAAAAATTGAATAATCAAAACCTATCTTGACCTTGTCCCCTTGGGTTACATCTTTGCTCTTATAATATCATTCATATACCTTTGATTGACACACCTTAAATGATACTCGAAAACGTCAACAATAATGTTGGTGAGCTCGTAGGTTTGACCTTAAACCCAAAAGTTATGCCAATAACTCAAAACATTGGACAATAGTGCTATATGACAGTGAATATATATAGGAAAACAATCCATGACATAGCATTCCCGCTAGTCAATCACTATATATCACTTACGCAACTAAAGGGCCTACCAGCTGGAGCACTAAATTAGGGCAGGACCACACATAAACTAGGGTAGGCGTACCCTTTCGCTCCAATAATCACACAAATACTGGGTAGGCGTACCCATCTGATCTAATAATCACACTAATACTGGGTAGGCGTACCCATCTGATCTAAAAATCACACAAATATTGGGTAGGCATACCCATCCGATCCAATAATCATGCATCACATAATATTCACATAACAGTCATAAGCACATATCTTGTCCCAAAAACAAAACCACATTTCGCACGGTTCAATTAAAACATTTCAAAACACATTTGAGTGTCATTTTCCCCCAACAAAAAAAGACAGTAAAAATAGGGCTACAAGAACTCACCTCAATAACAAAATGCAAACAACACAAATCTCAATCTCAAATCACAAATAATCTCAACGCAAGCGCACAGCAGTACCCGGCCACGACCTAGACATTTATGACACTTAATTAATGTTTGTACAAAGTTGTCTTATTATACAAGTGTTCGTCTTTACACACACTAAGATTCTCAATACCGTTACAAAACCCCTTTTTATTATCATCAAACCTTTACTTTTCATCTCAAAACCATTATCTTATAACGAACCCGTTATCTTTTACCAAACCGTTATCTCATTACGAGACCGTTACCAAAACCGTTATCTTTACCAAAATCGTTAACTCATATTATGGTTGTGTGGTAATTACGCCAAATGGCTCAACACTTAGGCTAAGTGTGACATAAATACAATTCCCTCAAGACACCTTCAATCGTTAAAACTAAACAGCCGACCAAATACTCCGCGGAAATCTAACGAAAAAGAAATGAGCAAAACTCGAGAGTCAAAAATAAATAAATCCATATTTCCCTTAATCGGTAACATTAAATAAAATATATATATATATATATATATATATATATATATATATATATATATATATATATATAAGTATTTAATGATTTAAATAAAATAATAATATTTTATTATTATTTCCGTCTTCTTATCGGGCTAACGGGGTAATTACAATGTCTCGTTATTTTAATATGTCCATGTCTAGTAGCTTTTACCTCGACACTTAATCTTCCATAAAAATTATCTTTTATTTCTTCAAATCAAATCAGCACAACGATTATAAATATTAAATATTTAAGAAAGGTTTCGAGGAAAAATATATCTTTCGTCTTGCATTAAATTTTGAAGTAAAATAACTCTTTATTATTAAAATCTTGAAAATTTACCCTTTTTAAGTAAAGTTTCTATGTATAAACTTCTTTCGAAAATTCGGCATGACCCGTGCGTCTATATGACTTTTTCCAAGGTTGTAAACCTTGATCCCAAACACTTTTATACGAACCCAACATTTTCTGACGAAACACCAAATCAATACTTTCAACACGTTTTATCCAACCATAGCAAAATAATTCCATTTCATTCGGCAAGTCCAACAAAATCCCCCTTAGTCCAAACCAAATCCATTAGTCCATTTACAAGCCGACTAATTCATTTACTTGTTATTAGGCCTTATGGCCCATTAAGGTCTTAAGTAATTAGCCCGATAGCAAAACTTAGTCCATACCTCTTTACATAAGTCCAAAATATAAACCAAAACCCAATGGACCTTAAGCCCATTAAGCCGAACCAAATATAAGTCAAAATCACATATATCCGTGGCTCATTAAGCCGAAACAATAAGCTATAAGTTCATACTATATAAATAAGCCAAAAACGAGATAAGCCATAAGCTTATTATACAAGCCAAAAACCAAATAAGCTATAGGCTTTTTATATAAGCCGAAAACCAAATAAGCCATAAGCTTATAATATAAGTTGAAAACCAAAAGCTCAAAAATATGTCAAGTCCAATAAGCCAAAGCCAAAACCAAGTAGACCGAGCCCACTTTTGTGCCGGACCAAAATAAACTAAATGGACTCTTGGTTGGGCCGAGCCCAAACCGAAACCAAACAAACCCAATATAAGCCTGAAAGCTTAATAAGCCGAGGATAATGGGCCGAGCCCATGTCCTTTAGTCGGACCAAGAGCACACCAAGCTCAAAATCTCAAAGCGGTTGGGCCGAGTCCTAACCAAATCACCATAAGTCTAAAAATTTACCAAATAAGCTTATTTTTAAGCATTCTCCAAAAATAAGCTTTTTAACAAAAAGAAAAATTACCACAACAACCAAAATATTTAAACTCAAAATCCTTTCTCTTTTCCTTACTAAGATGACGCAAACAAACGCCCCTTTATTTACATTTTCGTTTCCAAGATTCGATTTTTACGACGATCAACTTGTACAACTAGTGTTTTAACACCATAATAGCCATAAAAGTACACTTTAAACAAAGTTTAGAAAACTTACAAGTTTGGATGACCTTGGTTCGGTTTTGACGTGAAAAGAACGAACTCGAACACATTTTATATAACCCGCGTCTACTAACTATCAACCCACTATCTATTCTTAACCCGTGTTTTTAGAAAAATCTTCAAAATCTTTGTTTCTTGCCCCCTTGTGGTTCGCCGGTTATAGAGAGAAAAAGAGAGAGATAGAATTTTTTTTGTTATTTTGAAAATGAGAGAATAAATAAAATGGTTGAGGTAGTGGTGGTTATAAGAGTACTATGCAAGACATAATAGCTTAAAAATAGCCATAATGTCTCCTCTTTGCTTCCATTGACCGAATGGATCCTAGGGAGGTTCTCGGGTCTTCCCTTTTATGTCGGGATCACATAAAAACTCAATTTTTATCTATTTAAAACGTCAACCAAACTTAGTTAGTATTTTCATTGCGTCAAAAATCATTTTTCCATAAATCCAGGTTATTCACACGACACCTATCTCATTGAATTGCTACAAAAATCCATTTTGAGCCGTTGCCGGCCGACTCCGGACCGAAAACATGAATTTTTGACAAAACTCAACCGAACCTTGCTCATCCATTTAAAAACACTTCAAACCACAAAATAGGGTTTGACAACTTATATTTGACCAAAATCCCACCTTTTTACAATCGTTACAGTCTTTTATCGAATTTCACGTAAGCAACCGTTTTCTGATAACTTTCAAATCTCACACCCACGATTTATGTTTTAAACCAACGTTATTTTATCATTATGAATTTATATATTTAACTAATTAACACATTCCCAAATTCATTAAATCTCCACACTCGAATAGACTGTCGTGTCGGTTCGCGCCGCGTGATGATTTTTCGGTGAACGCGGGAAAACTTCTCGGAAAGCACTGAAAACTTCAAAACCACTCTAAAACAGAAAAACAAATAAAAAGCGATTCAATTATGAACTCAAAACTCCATCCAACTCCTGGTTAAACCGAAACCATTTTACGCAAAAATAGTCAATAGAAGTTAACTTTTCAGCTTTCATCAGAAAAACTGACAAGATCAAAAGACTTCAAAATATAAAATTATAATATTTTATAATACTTAACCCTGGGCAAATTACCGGTTATCACACTAAAATAAGCAACCTTTACGTGTATCCACAGTGCACGTTAACCAATACCACCCGAATGCTAGTTCTTGAACCAACGATCAAACGAACACTAGAAGTAGTCAAACTCAAACACTTTCCCTAGAGGGTCTTTGTTATGCGTCGACTACCAAGAGAAGAGAAGAGAGGGATGAGAATTATGAGCTAGGTGATCCTCTATTTATACTAGATGAATTAGGGTTTACCTAAATTACCTAGCTTGAAGAAAAAGCTAACTCAAAAACCCAATCCAACCCCCTTGGGCTTGAGGGCCAGTCGAAACCCACACCAACACCCCTTGGTGTTGACTTTTTGACTTTTTGATTATATAAGGATAATTACATTTAATTATTCATTAATTAAATAGCCTTATAGTTAATTAATCATAAACAAACTAATTAAAGACCGTTAGTGTTCTATCGTCAGATCATATACTAATATATATAATAAATATACAATTATTTTATTATACATATTAATAGAATGATATCTAAGTGTATACGTGCGTGACCCCGTAAGCTTACGTATTCCCAACCGTATAAATATCTGTATGACATGAGCACAAACCAACAGCTCCCACTTGCGAATGTCTGTGTCATAGAATATAATATACTAACATTGACGAATAGTCTAGCAACATCATCAATGGTCCCAAAAATACCTGAGTGTATAGTTTTGGTAAACATCTCAGCCTTCAATGGTTTAAGTCAGTCCTATCCTTTTGTTTCAGATACAATGTTAAATATGGATATGGATCAATAGTCATTCCATAGTTTAACGATTCTGTTTCTCGCATCTGTATTAATCTAGATCGCCAAATGTAAAAATAATCATCTTAAATACTATTTGGGCACGACCATGCAAATATCTGATCAACCCAACGAGGGGCCCAATAAGTCTCTAACTCCCACTCAAGTAAAGGGAACCAATTCTATTTTGACTACAAGTGCTTCTCACATACTTCATAACATTTCTGAAAATAACCATGATAACTACTTTAATTCAGGACAACGTTTGACTAGAATCAAGAAAATGTAATCCATACATGCAAAACCTGCTTGCATCTCAAGTTTAAGGATAAACATAACTTTCACCATGTGTGTAATGCACCCAATGACGCTGATCCATAAAGTGATTAACACAAGTGGGGTATCCAATATTCAGCCTCATTGAATAACATGTGACGTTGGCAGAATCATCTTTACATATTTTCTAGAATACAACCAAACACTCACATTTGCCTTATCTTAACAATATTCCCATATTGTAAAATGACAATGGATATAGCTTTAGAATGCAACAAGTCATTCATGGATTAAAAACATGCAAATATAGGACACAATTATTATAAAATGAAAACAAAATACCACGTATATTAATTCATTGATAAAAATAACAATCGTTTAACGTCCTATTATCCAAATACTAACCAATACATCATAGATTTACATGAGACTACTAGCATGACAAATTCCAATCGCCCTAGCATGTTCATAAAGGTTATTGTATGACATTGGCTTTGTAAACCGATCAGCTATGTTATCATCAGTGTGGACTTTCTTAAGGAAAATTTCACCTTCTTGAATTACTTTATAAATGTAGTGATATATCCTTTGAAAATGTATAGCTCCCTTCAAGATTCCATGATCATTGGCGATTGCTAATGCAGGCTTTTTATCATATAGCATCTCTATAGGTCTTTTATTTGATGGCATAATATTTCCAAGTCCATCAATAAATTTCCTTATCCAGACAGCTTCCATCGATGCTTCAGCAGCAGCAATGTACTCGGCTTCTATAGAAGACATAGTAGTAGTGCTTTGCTTGGCACTCTTCCAGTCTACGGCTCCACCATTAAGCACGAACACATACCCTGTTTGGGATTTGGTATCATCCTTATCAGTCTGAAAACTAGCATCAGCATAACAAGATACTTTCAGCTCAACTTCAATGTTTGCCCCATAAACAAGAACCATATCTTTAGTATTCCTCAAATACTTAAGAGTAGTTTTAACAGCAGTCCAGTAAATCCCACCAGGATTTTGCTGAAATTGACTACAGAAATTTTACGCAAAGGCAACATCAGGTCTAGTGCATCTCACCGCATACATAATCGATCCTATAGCCAAAGCATAAGGAACCTTCTACATACGTTGTACCTCTTTAGGTGTTTGAGCACTTTGGGACTTTCTATAGTCAGGCTTCTCTATCATTGGAATACTACCTTTCTTGGAGTTTTCCGTCCTAAATTTCTTTAAGATTTTTTTCGAGATAAGCACACTAACTAAGAGTAATCCACCGCTTAGATCTATCACATATGATCTTGATTCCAAGGATGTATGTTGCTTCACCTAAGTCTTTCATAGAAAAACATTTACAAAGCCAAGATTTAACTTCTTGCAGGATTGTAACATTATTTCCCATGAGTAATATGTCATCGACATACAAGACTAGGAATGCAACATTACTCCCACTAGCTTTGAGATATACACATGGCTCAGCAGGATTTTAAGTGAAACCAATCTTCTTGATTTCCTCATCAAATCTCTTATTCCAACTTCTAGATGCTTGCTTTAATTCATAAATGAAACGTTGAAGTTTGCATACTTTGTTAGGATGTTTTGGATCCACCAACCCCTTCAACTTGCACCATATACACGTCCTTGATTAGGTGACCATTCAAAAAGGTAGTTTTGACATCCATCTGCCAAATCTCATAGTCATAGAATGCGGCTATGGCTAAAAGAATCCTTATAGCTCTAATGTCTGCAATATAAGAGAAGGTTTCCTCATAATCTATGTTGTAGGTTTCGGTATAGCCTTTTGTACATTTCCATCTATGTCAGTTTTTTTCTGGAAAACTATTTACTCCTAACAGTTCGACCATAAGGAGGAAGATCAAGCAAATACCAGACTTGGTTATCTTTCATGGATTGCATTTCCACATTCATAGCATCAAACCATTTGTCAGATTTAGGATCTAATAATGCAGCCTTGTAATTAGGAGGTTCATTATGATCCCCTAATTCATGCTCCTCAGCATCAACATAGAAACAATATCTATCAGGTGCTTGAGGTATCTTTGCGGATCTACGAATAGGAACTCCAACATTTTGGGGCTCGACCTCATCATGTATCTCTCTAGTATTTTTAGAAGGTTGTGTATCATCTTCTTGAATTAGTTCAAGTCCTACGTCACTTCTACTCACTTCGAGTGATCCATGACTCCCACTCACTTCTTGTAATTTGAGACTATTCTTAAAGAACCAGCATCTTGAGTAACAAATATTTTGTTCTTGAGTGGATAGTAGAAGTAGTAACCCATCGTTTCCTTTGGGTATCCTACAAAGATACACTTAATGGATTTAGAATCAAGTTTATCAGGCGTGTCTCGTTTCACGAGTGCCTCACAACCCTAAACCCTTAAGTAGGACAGCTTGGGAGCTTTCCCATGCCATATTTCATATGGCGTCCCATAAACCTTCTTGGTTAAAACCATATTGAGTATGTGAGCTGTAGACTCGAGAGCATATCCCCAAAAGGATTTTGGCAGAGTTGTCAGATTCATCATGGATCAAACCATATCAATTAAAGTTTGATTCCTCCTCTCAAACACCCTATTATGTTGTGATGTATAAGGCAGAGTAAGTTGAGATACAATACCACAATTTTTCATATGATTAACAAACTCATGACTCAAGTATTCGCTTCCTCTATCAGATCGAATAGCCTTTACGTTTTTACCGAGTTGATTTTCAACTTCATTCTGAAAGACCTTAAATGTTTCAAATACCTCATGTTTATGTTTCAGTCAGAAATCTATAAAAGACTCGGTCACTTTCAAAGTATTAATTATTAGCTCGTAGTTAAACATTTGGTTAAATGTAAGCTAACCGGGCCAAGCCTATGGTACTAAAGGCCCATGGCCGACCACATGTAAGACTATAAAAGCCCTCTCCATCCCATGGAGAGGGTGCTGGTTTATTTACAAATAAACACATTTCTTTCTCTCTCTAGTTTGTTCCAACCACTCTCTCTCTCTCTCTAGATTTCTTTCTTTTCTTTCTTAGATTGTTGTGTGATTTGATATTCTATAATTGGTATCAGTCGCCATGGGGTGATATTGTGAGATCATGTGCGTTTTTTATTTTGGTTAATCTCGTTTTTTTGTATTCGAAGGCTCACGTACGAAAATTAAAACCTTAAGATTTTTGTGTTAAAAACCATAAAGTTTATGTTTTTATGCAATATCTAGTCTAAGGATACTTAGTTGTACAAAAAGAATCAAGAAAAAAAGTCAAAAAAGTGATTTTTAGGTTATTTTTACGTGTTTTGGTTTGTCATTCGTTTATGCGAAATGTGTTTTATTTGAATTGTGCGAAATATGTTTTGTGTAACATTTGTGCGAAATATGATTGTGTAATATTTGTGCGAAACAGGTAAGGTAACATTTGTGCGAAATACGTAAGTTGTGCGAAACAAAACTCTGCAAAATTTTACACGTTTGTTCGAAATATTACACAGGAACAAGTTGTGTGAAACATTACACAAGAACAAGTTGTGCGAAACAGTACACAAGAACAAGTTGTGCGAAACATTACACAGGAACAAGTTGTGCGAAACATTACACATGAACAAGTTGTGCGAAATATTACACAAGTTGTGCGAAATATTACAATTTTCAAGAAAGGTTTATTTTCAGTGGTTTGTCTTGACTTTGTAAAATCCTGCGAAATACTTAGCTATTTTCTCGGTTCTAGTTAAGATTTGTAAAATCCCGTGAAATAACAATCTTAATCACCTTCAACAACATCTCTTTAACACGATTCTCCTTTATCACTGAACGATCAAATTTCATCATTTCATACATCAATCATTTGAAAATGACAACATTAGCTGAACACATGATAGTTGTCGGTGCTGATAACCGTCCTCCTATGCTTGAAAAGACAATGTATGACTCCTGGCAGAGTCGTATGTTGCTTTACATACAAGGTAAGGAACACGGTAGAATGATTCATGACTTAGTTCTTAACGGTCTACTTATCTAGCCTATAATTGAAGAAAATGGTACTACTCGGGATAAGACTTATGAAGAACTATTAGAGAAAGAGAAGATTCAAGCTGATTGTGATCTTAAAGCCACTAACATTGTTCTTTATGGCCTTCCACCTAATGTCTACTCTCTTGTCAATCATCACAAAGTGGCTAAAGAAATTTTGGACAGAGTTAGGTTACTCATGAAAGGCACGGAACTTTCACATCAAGGTTGAAACACTTTATGAATATTATTTACGGTTCACTCAAGTCATCAATGATATGAACATAATTAAAATGACAATGCGACATGTCCAAATAAACACAAAGTTTTTGAATGGTCTTCAGCCCGAGTGGAGCAAATTTGTGACAGATGTTAAGTTAGCAAGGGATTTTCATACAACTAATTATGATCAGCTTTATGCATATCTCAGCCAACAAGAGGCACATGCTCATGAAGTCCGTGTGATGCATGAATGGTATCCGGATCCGCTTACCTTGGTTGCTAACTATCATCATACACAATCTTACATGAACATCCATCATTCTCAGTACAATCATCCTCAGTATCAACAACAACTTTCACCACTTGGTCTACAGATGTACTATTCTTCACCCCAATCATAACCTTATGAAGCACCTCTTCATCCACAATAATACCAGAATGCATATCAGACCCAACTCAATCATACAACACCATCAATTCCTCTAAATGAGTATCATCCATATCATGCTCCTCCAATTTCACAACAACCACAAACTGAGTTTCCCCAACTAGACTCAGGTCTTGATGTTCTAACATTTCTACTAGGTGATGATCCAATTGCTTGTATCAACAAAGCAATGACATTTCTGTCAATTGTAGTGGCATTACGTTTTCCTTCAACCAATAACCAACTCAGAACATCTTCCAATCCAAGAAACCAGGCTACCATTCAAGATGGTAGGGTTACTATTCAACAAGTTTAAAGGAGACAAGCTTAGAGTTTTGCTAGTACAGGAACTAAGGGAAATGCTACAAGCTTAGGGGGAAATAATGCAACAGGTCAAGCAAGGGTTGTTAAGTATTACAATTGTCAAGGCAGTGCACTCAGCCTAAGAGGCTAAGAAATTCTGCATGGTTTAAGGAAAATATGTTGCTTGTTCAGGCACAGGAATCTGGTCAGGTATTGGATGAAGAGTAGTTAGCATTCTTAGCAGATCTTGTAGTTGCAGATGGTCAATCTACTCAGACAACAATCACATACAATGCTGCTTTCCAGACTGATGACTAGATGCTTACGACTCAGACTATGATGATATCTCTTTAGCAAAAGCAGTTCTTATAGCCAATCTTTCTAGTTACAATTTAGATGTCCTCTCTGAGGTACCAAATTCTAACACTTATCAAACTGATGATATGATTAATCAAGGTGTGCAAGAGATGCAATATTCTAAATAAACACCTATTGATGATTATCTAGATAATGAGATAACAAGTGATAGTAATATCATTTCTTATTCCTAATATCTGCATGAAACACAAAATGCAGTTGTTCAAGATACTAATTCTTCTACACCACAAGATGCTATGATAATGTCTCTGTTTGAACAAATGTCTAATCAAGTAACTAACTGGGATAAGGTTAATCAGGAAAACAAAATTGTTAATGAATCCTTAACCACTGAGCTTGAAAGATATAAAGAACGCGTCAAAATTTTTGAACAAAGATTCACATAGATTTGAGCAGTCATGAAAAATTTATTGATTCATAAATGGATGACATGATTCGGAATAGGAATGCAAAGTTTACTGCCTTTGAATAGGAGATTGACGCACTCAAACAAAAACTTTCAAAATATTATAAAGAAAATGAATATTTAATGACTTCAATTAAGGTTTTGAAAAAATAAAGCAAAGGAAAAGAAGATAGATATCTTGAAAAGGAAATTAATTTAGAAAAGGAAAAGAAAGAGTTGAAAAACATTATTTATAAAGTGGGTCAATCTGCACAAACGATGCATATGCTTACAAAACCACAAGTTTTTTTTATGATAACACACATAAACAAGCTCTTAGATATCAAAATCCCTTTTATCTAAAAAAGGCTCAGCGGATTAAGCCAACATTGTATGATGGTATTGTAATATCTAAGAAACATGACGTGGTTTCTGTGGATGATTCTGAAGAGACATTGATTTTAGCAAAAGAGATCGAGTAAAATGCTTGAAAAACAAAATGATCTGATTTCAAAAAAGAAAAAAGTACCTCTTCAACCTCCACCCAAATAAACATTACAATACACACAAATCCCCATCTATAAACATATTCCTCAACATAATCTCCAATCAAATAGTGTGTGTCCATCAATAATTAATTATTTGTGTCTCTCTCCACTACTAATAAACTATATGTCCTATTTTGATATTGTGTGACTGTTCAACAGTATCTTTCGCATTGCGCTTTATATATTTCTCTAATCATAAAATATATGATACATCAAAATCTATAGAGTGTCAGAAAGTCACTCCTTCCCCCTTAAACTCAAACACCTTCAAACAATCAAAACCAAACAGATTTCTTTAATTTACTCCAGCGATAGACTTCGTTATAGATCTCTACTCGCATTAGTACTGTATGATCGTTCTTAGTACTATATCTCATATGTAAGTACTAATTGTCCTTCTCACTTTAATGATGTGGTGACAATGCGCAAAAGATTTCTCTTAATCTGTTCATGACTCTAGTAAATTCAATCCCGATTGAATAACGCTATTTATAATTTAGCTATGTCTGTATAATGTGTATTCATCTCAGTTCTTACCTCATTGTGTGTCTGTAGTTTTGTATTGATCTCTGGATATCAATAACTCTCCCTCATATGTTCATACAGAACATAATTTAGGTTCGTGATAATATAGGCTATGTTTCAAGTGTAGATTCCATTTATTTGAACAAAGATCATACCACCATATAACCCAATACTTTTGTGTTGTTTTGCATAATCAATTTGATTTTTATTTAGTTAATTTTTATCTGTGTTGTGGTGAACATATCATGATGTTTTCAATTGATATTAAGTACTTAATTTCTGTGTAGATTATTGTGTATATGACTGTTATTGTGATGTGTGTGTGTGAGTGTGTCTGTCGTGTATGACGTGTATTACAATAATATACTATGTCCATTATGTAATAGATGGTGTTAGTGTATTTAGACTGTGTTTATGTATGCCTATCTAATGGGTGTGTGATGTCGATACCCTTACATTCTGGTGTATGTAAGATCTGTGAGATCTAGATTATTCTATGTGTTCATATGTCATTTATTGACAAATAAAATGAATTTTCGTGTCGCTTAGTGTGTGTACAAGAGACACAACTTCTGTGTTGAAACACCACAAATTTTGTGTTTTTAAGAAGTGAATATGTGTTGCTGTTGTGTTCATATTTGTTTGTGTTATGTTGTACACATACACACCAACATCTTTATAATATAATATAAAAAAACGTACAAATACCAACTTTGACATAAATAAAAAATATAATATCATCATAAAACCTATAAATACCTTACATATAAAAAATTACATAAATTAATCAATAAATAATAATTAACTTATATAAATCAATTCTTAAATCAAATTAAGACTAAATCAAAACAAATACTCAAATAATAGTCATCCCAAAACTTAAATATTCTAAAAGACAACATCAACCCTCACTTCGCTCAACTTACGACAAAATAACACAACTACAAATACACTAACTAAAACACTATACACTTAAACTACTAAAACTAATAATTTTAAATATCACAACTAAGTCATTAACTAATCCACATCATATAAAACCATAAAAACAAGAAATGTCAAAGTGTTGTGTTTGTCCTATATGATGTTATTAGAGTGTGAATAGGTTCACTGAAATTAGTGTGTGTTGTGAGTGTGTATACTATATATGAAAACTAAGAAAAACAATAAGCAAGAATTAATACAATTCTACAATACCACACCAACCCACATCAAATCAACCATCATAATCCTACCCTTTAATCACTATCCCTATACTTTAAGAACCAATTCTCCACCACTATTAATACATATTTCAATCTTAGTAGGTTCTTAGTGAAATCCTAAAGGTAAGTTTGGTAAATAAAGTTTTTAGAAACTAAAACATCATCTTGCCAATTTAGACAAGGTGGTGAAACATAGAATCACACCTACATTAATAACTGAGGGTGGATGGGGTTTTTGTTTGGAATAAAGGCTTCTTAAGTTTCTACTATTGGGTATAAGAGTTTCTACTACTGGTTGAAGAAACTACTGCTGGTGAAGATTAGAGAAAATAGTCTAAGTCATTAGTACTGTTAGTTTAATAGTTAGGAATAGATATGCATTATCAGTAGACGCATTTTGTAAGCCTGTTAGGGTTTCTTGGTGTATAAAAAAACCCTAAGGCATAGTTAGACATATAGATCTAGAAGTCATTTCTCATAGTTAGTATTCATAGTTTCAAGGTTATTCTGTAACTTTGATTGTGTTCAATATATTGAAAGTTTAGAAAGTTTATTTACTATTTTATTGTTCTTCTTAGTATTGCAAACTAGTTTCCGCATAGTTTGTGATATTCTCAATCTTAGTTTCTACTATAGTTGTCTTGGATCTATCCAACATAACTAAGCTTTAACAAGCTAAGTAAGATCTATTCAAAAGGGATCAACAAGTGGTATCAGAGCTTGTTGAGAAACTTTGAATAAGAAGAACTCTAACTCTACTCAAGATCTGTTAGTCAAGGAAAAGATGGAGTCACAATCAAAAACTACCTAAACGGTGTCTGCACTAAAACTTCCTGTACTTAAAACTGAGGAGTATGATCTATGAAGCATGAGGATGGAACAATACCTTACTTTCACTGATTATGCCCTTTGGGAGGTAATAGTAAATGGTGATTCAGTTTCACCAATTGCATCAGCTAGTGCTAGTGTTGAAGGTCTTATTCCTCTTAAAACTACTGAACAAAAGCTAGCAAGGAAAAATGAACTAAAAACAAAAAGCACTCTTATGCTAGCCATTCCTGATGAGCACCTACTAAAGTTTCATGCCTGCAAGGATGCAAAGTACCTATGGGAAGCTATCAAGAATAGATTTGGAGGCAACAAGGAATCAAAGAAGATGCAGAAGACCATTCTCAAGCAGAATTATGAAAACTTTGTTGCATCAAGTCAAGAAGGACTGGATAAAACCTATGATAGGTTTCAAAAGCTCATTAGTCAACTTGAAATCCATGGTGAAGTTATCTCTCAAGAGGATGCAAATCTGAAGTTGTTAAGAAGTTTACCATCAGCTTGGAACAATATTGCTTTAATCATGAGAAACAAATCTGATCTAGACACATTGAGCATGGATGATTTGTATAATAATCTGAAGGTGTATGAATCTGAGATCAAAGGCCAAACAAGTTCAAGCTCAAATTCTCAGAATGTAGCCTTTGTTTCCTCTGATAACTCTAGCAGCACTAATGAAACAGTTAATACTGCTCATAATGTTTCTGCTGCTAGTTCTAAGGATCAAGCTTCTACTGCATCATATGCTGATGATGTTATGTTTTTCTTCTTTTCCAACCAATCCAATGCCCCATAGTTAGACAATGAAGATTTAGAACAGATTAATGCTGATGATCTTGAAGAAATGGATCTCAAATGGCAAGTGGCAATGCTTACCATGAGAGTTAAGAGGTTCATAAAGAAAACAGGAAGGAAGCTGGATTTAAATGGCAAAGAGACTGTTGGCTTTGACAGGACAAAGGTTGAATGCTACAACTGCCATAGGAGAGGTCATTTTGCCAGAGAATGCAGGGCACTAAGGAATCAGGGGAATAGAAATAGAGATGATCCAAGAAGGAATGCACCAATAGACACATCTACTACAAATGCCTTGGTTGTTCAAGACGGGATATGTGGTTATGACTGGAGCTTTCAGGCTGAAGAAAGCTTCACAAACTTTGCTCTAATATCCTATACATCTCAAGGTTCATCAAGTTCATCAAGTTCAGACTCTGAGGTACATACTTGCTCTAAAGATTGTTTAAAATCATATGAAGCTCTTCAAAAACAGTATGATCAACAGCATGAAGCTCTTAATAAATCTAATCTAGAAATAATAGGTTATCAAATGGGATTAGAATCATTAGAAGCTAGGATAGTTGTTCATGAAAAGAATGAAGCTGTTTATGAAGAAAATATTAAAATTTTAAAGCATGATGTCCAAGTGAAAGATATTTCTATCAAAGACCTTAAAAATCAGTTGGAAGAAGCTTTAAAAGAGAAAGATGATTTGAAACTTAAACTAGAAAATTTTGAGGAATCATCAAAGAATCTAACTAAACTGATTAATAGTCAAATAAGTACTAAAGACAAAACTGGTCTTGGTTATGATGGTTAAATGAATGAGAGTGAATTGAATAATATTCATATGAATGAGAGTGAAGTGGTTCATAGTGTGTTTAACAATAGAGAAAGTGATGTGGATGATAATCCAGTAAATGTTAGATTCAAAACAGGTGAAGGGTTTCATGCAGTTCCCCCTCCCTACACTGGAAACTACATGCCCCCAAGACCTGATTTATCTTTTGCTGGGTTAAATGAATATGTTTTTAAGTCTGCAGTGAGAAAGACCACCACTAGTGTGCTTAAAACTGAAACTAGTATATCTAAGACTAGTAAGGATATTGTAGAAAAGCCTAAAACTGTTAGGCCTAGTGCTCCTATCATTGAAGAATAGGACACTGATAATGATAATGATAGTGTGTTTAGACCTAAATCTAATCAGACAAAACCAAAGTTTACAAAAATTAATTTTGTCAAATCTAGTGAAAATGTGAAATTTGTTAATAAGGAAAACACACATAGGCATGTAGAGTATCCCAGGAAAAGTCAAAGTCCTAGGGGTAATAGAAGAAACTAGAATGGGATGATGACTCAAAAACTAGGGAATGGTTTTAAGTTTATAAAGAAAGCTTGTTTTGTATGTGGAAGTTTCAACCATTTAATCAAAGACTGTGATTTTCATGACAATAAAATAGTAGAAAAACCAGTGTTGAATAATAAGGGAAGGGTTACTGGTCAAAAGGAAATTAGACCAGTATGGAACAATGCTCAAAGGGTGAACCACCAAAATAAATTGACACACCCACATCCTAAAAGGAATTTTGTTTCAACAGCAGTTACAACAAAGTTAAGATAAGTGCCAGTTAATGCTGCTAAGCAAAGCTCTCTAAGAGCAGCAGCATCAATTAGTACTACCAGGCCTGTTAATACTGTTGCCCCTAAACCAAAAGTGAAGGATGCATTACCCACAACATATTCTTATTTCAAAGCACATTCACCAATAAGAAGAGATTTTAACCAAAAATCAGCAGCTAAAACCAATAATTTTAATAAAAAGATAATACTGCTAGGGTTAAGAATGTAACTATTGCTGGGCCAAAAGCAGTAGTTAGTGCTGCTGAGGGAAATGGGGAAAATAATGTTAAGTCCTTAGCATGCTGGATTTGGAGACCAACAGGAAATGTTATTGACCATACCTCCAAAGACAGTGGATCATACATGCTTAAAAGATTTGACTATGTTGATCTACAAGGCAGACTCAAGTCAGTAATGGCTTGGGTCCCCAAGAGAAACTAATTCTCTTATTTTGAGTGCAAGGTAATCCAAAATATACTTTACAATATCAAGGGATTTTTGATAGTGGATGCTCTAGGCATATGACTAAAAACAAGTCCTTCCTTACAGATTATCAAGAAATTGATGGTGGATTTGTTGCATTTGGAGGAAGTCCTAAAGGAGGTAAAATTACTGGAAAAGTGTTAGCCTTTAAATATTGAGTCGAACAATGGAAGTTCGTTCATTAATTATATTACATCTCGGTCATTAATTAATATACGTTGTAATAGGCTAGACGGGTAAACGGGCTCTTAAATGTAAGCTAACCGGTCACGTGTATCGGGCGAAAGCCCAAGTAAACCCGAGCCCGGCTTGTAGAAATACTAAAGGCAAGTAAGCCTTTTAGTCTAGGTATAAATACCACTCTCCATGGATGGAGAGTAGAGTTGGTCATTTGTAACATTTTTCATTTTTGCAAGTAATCATCTCATTCTCTAACTTTCTCTCTCTACTCTCTCTCTACAATTCTTCATCATCTCCTTCCTACTTTTCTTGTTCTTAATTATGAAGTGAATTGTTTCTTGGATTTAACATTTGGTATCAAGAGCCTCAGGTAGATTGTGGTTGTTTTATGGTTTAATAAGCTCAAAATTAAGTTTTTTCATGGATTATTTCTTCATATAAGCACACGTCGAAATTTTTTTGGGGTTCTTGGTTTGCTTTTTCTCATCTATTTCTTGCTTCACTTGATCTACACCATCTTGTGGTTCATTTTTTGTAATAAGCTCAAACGTTCGTGGCTTATTTTCAAAATAAGCTCACGGCTCAAAATTTCTTGGGCTTATTGATTTGTTTTGCTTGTTTATTCCTTGCTATACTTGGTCTACATCTTCCATTCTCACTAAACTAGTGCTTAGTTTTTCATTTTTGCTAATCTTGTTGCTTATTTTCGAGCTTATTTTGGCTTATTTTAGGCTTATTCCATCTTCTTTCGAGCTTATTTGTGGTTTTCTTATTTTTTTACCTTTTCTTGTGCTCCTAACCGGTCAAACAAGAGGGGAAACAAGATCCACAATTTTAGCCTACAAAAACAAGGACATCTTGTTTTTTTTTTTGAAGGACACCTTGTTTTCTAATAAAAGTGGTCCTCACTCGAAAATGACATCAAGCGGAATATGTTAACAGGTTGAGCGGAATATGCAGGTTTAGCTTAAGCGGAATATGCAGGTTTAGTGTAAGCGGAATATGCAAGTTTAGTTTAAGCGGAATATGCAGGTTTAGTGTAAGCGAAATATGCAGGATTGAATTTCAAGCGAAATATGCAGTTCTCTATTCAAGCGAAATATGTTTAAAGTTCAAGCGAAACATGCAATTCTCAATTCAAGCGAAATATGTTTTAAGTTCAAGCGATACATGCAAGACTGAGTACAAGCGAAATATGTTTCAATTCAAGCGAAATATGCAGTTTCAATTTTCAAGCGAAATGTGTAAATTTTGAAGCGAAATACGTAATTTCCAAACAAAGCGAAATATGCAATTTTTCTTTCAAGTCAAGCGAAACATGCACAACTGCAAGCGAAATATGTCAGTTTAAGTTTTTGAATTTTCAAGACATTCAATTCACAACAAACAAACCTTAATCCAATTCAATTAACATTCACGGTTTTCTATTGATTTTGTAAAATCTCACGAAAGACACAATTCTTTTCTCGGTTTTAATCATAGACTTGTAAAATCCCGTAAACGTTAATTGCTTTTTATTTTACCACAACTTCAATCACAACAAATCTACTTAAGGTCCTACAATCATTTCTCACTTCATAATTCTTCAATCATTCATCATGACAACTCCAATTGTAACTTCCATAACTAACAGTCAAATGCATAACAACATAATGGCAACTGGTTCAAAGGATCGTCCACCAATGCTTGCAACAGGACGATATGCACAATGGCGATCACGGTTCTTACGATACATTGATACAAGACCAAATGGTGATGCCTTACAGAAGTGCATTCTCAAAGGTCCTTACACTCCAACTATTGTCACAACACTAGCTGTTCCTGCAATAGAGGATTCTCCAGCAGTTCCTGAATAAACAATAGTCGAGACAGTCATGAATATGACTCCTGAGAACAGAGCTCATTTTGAATCATAAAAAGAAGCGATTCATTTGATATTGACTGGAATTGAAGATGAAATATACTCAACTGTTGATGCATGTCAGACAGCTCAAGAAATGTGGGAAGCTGTGAGTCCCAAACTGAACAGATCTTTGCAGCCTGCTAAGGGTGATAGCCAACTTGTATAAATACAGATTCACTATAGAGAAACATTGACTATGACTACTTATTGTATATGCGGAATCTACACAATAGTATTAAGAATAACAATGAATACTAAACTTTGATTTCTATTAATCTGCTTTAAGAGTTACAGATTACTAACTATGATAACTAATGTTGAGGTGTGAATGATATTGGAAGTGATTATTTTCTCTAAACCCTACGGCCTCCTTTTATAGATTAAGGAGTCCAAGTAGATTACAAAGACTATTAATACTTTCTATATTATTCTACATCAATACTATTAATGGTTTCCATAATTCCTAGTCAAACCATTCAATATAATTAATACACATTAATGCATTTCCTAATAAACCATGTAACTAACTATTAGCATTAATGTGTTCTTCCATCTTGTTGTAACTCTTCATCAACATAATAACTCAACATTAATGTTTTCAATCATAAAGTCTTCAATCATCATTAATGTCTTCAATCAACATTAATGTCTTTAGTTGAAACTTCTCTTTTATCATTGACTAGTAGCATTAATATTTAACAGTATTAAGAAGACTTTTAATTCCCAACAGATATCATTCCCAGGGTTTCCTAAATTTGATCATTCATTAAGGAATTAAATTTAACTTGTACTGGCTGCAAACATAATTAAGTGATGTCGAGCCAAAGTACATGTCAATGAGTCATATCTTCTTTCACTTACAACAATGAAAACAGTTTTGGGAATCAGAGGGCAAGTGAATGTTTGTTGGTGCTAGGGAAACCTGTAGGTGGTCCAGTAGTGGCAAACAGTCTAGGAATACAGTGTTTTAACTTGCAAGGAATTTGGTCATTATTGCCTAAAGGAATGCGAGAAAGCCAAAAACACGGGTTAAAGACGCCACTTATCATAAAGAAAAGATGTTGCTGTGTAAAACAAGCTGAGAAAGGGTTCAACTTCAAGCATGAGCAATCTACTGGCTAAGCAGACACGGATGAAGAGATTGATGAACAAGAGTTGGAAGCACATTACAGTTACATGGAAAAGATCCAGGAGGTTCCTAATGCAGACTCAAGCACAGACGCTGAGCCATTAGAACAGGTACAATACGATACTGACGATAATGTGTTTGCCAATGACATACCAACGTATTTGACCAATCCGCATCATTAGTAACACATGTGCGAGTGGAAACGGATAAGTAATGTCACTCCGACTACAACCGGATATGTTGATAAGTGAAATTCGATGACCAAAACGATGTAGAATGATGATGATGAGCGTGTTGCACTTGCTAATTTAATTAATTGCAAATTTAAAGCTTGAATGATTGATGAAAATAAAAAGATTCAAAAGCAATTAAAGAAAGCAAATTGCCACAATTGACTCAAGAGTTAACTGAGTGCAAATCTATTCTTGCGGAAACTAGTAGAACTCTAGGAGAATCTAATAGTATTCAGGATAGTTGCTTAGTTGCACTTCAAAATAAACAGACTGAGTTTGAGAGGTACAAGGCCTTTAATGATCGTACAGTTGACTATGACAAACTTGAACATAATTAAATGAAACTCTAGGTACTAAAGCTCATAAAGAAAATTGACATAAAAGAAGGTTTTAAAAGTGAAAAGCCTACGAAATTTTCTGTTGTCAAAGAGAAACAGGAATGAGTTAGTCAAACAAAGTCTTTTAACTAAGTCACATTACGAAGGTCTTGTCAAGGAGAAAACAAAGGTAATATAACAGGGGGGGGAAAACGGATTTGAAAACTTAGGGAAACAAAGATATTGAACAAAATGATTTCAAGGGAAACACCAAATAAAATTTCTGAAATGAACTTGTTTACAAACAGTCATCAATCCAAACCAATCAAATGTTAGAGCGCCCAATGCTATACAATTAATGGAAGACCTAACCTTTGCCATCCCATGTAACCACAAAAAGGCTCATATGAGCACCCAGTGTTAGTATGCGAATCACACAAGACCAAACTGATCCAGCAACCAGACTCATCCCACCCCGATAGTGAAGAGATCTTGACTCCTTTCTTGCTGCCAAGATCGAGTCTAAATTGAATAAAGACTTAGTCAAACCATTTGACTACACGAAGTTAATAGTCTTTATGAAATTTTTCAAACCCCCAACCCAGCATTATGAAATTCAGTATCGCACAGGCAAATGAAATCAAAAGAAAATGTGAGAAAATCAATTGTAAAAACAAAACCAAATGTTTTTATCAAAAACATAGATTCTTACCATGTCTAAATCAGTAAGCAAAAGTAACAAGCATATAATGTCTATGACAAAAACATTAATCATCTGAGCGAAACTCGTCAACCAACATAGGGTTAAACATTCAAAAACGACCATCTTATCTTCGACAGCCCAACTGCTCAAGATATGGAAATCATAGTTAAAAATGTTATGATGCCCCTTGAGCCCTAAACTCACAGAATGATAGTTATTCGCCTTTGTACTTGAACTAAGCAAGAAATGCATGCATATTTAAAGTACGTTGAATCCTTGAAGATGAACTGATGAACTTGAATCTGATAAGGCAGAATTTCCAACATTATGATATCTTATGCAAGAATGGTGTGTGCTAAAAAGATGTATGTGTTTTCTTATTTGCAATCTTCAGTCTGATTAGTGAGATAACGTGAATTACAATGCTAAAATCTTCATTAAGACATGGAATGTGACATGTCTTGCACAAAAGATGCTTTCTGAACAAAACTGAATTTTAAAGTAAAGAAGATTTTACACTGGCTTTTTACAAGAGTTTTTGCTAAATTAGGAAAAACAGCTTATTATCTCTTGAAATCGCTTATACAAGACCCGACCAAGAACAACTTAAAAATGACACACAAAGAGCAATTTGCAAGAAAAGCATCAAATGTATTTCGAAAGAACGTGAACAATATTTTGAAATACAAAGAATTTGAAAAGCTTCAATGCAAGACAAGAACATGGGTAATAATTAGTTTAAAGAAACTCATTCTGGTAACAAAAGGAAAGTATGTGGAAACGCAGATTGATAAACCATCTGTTGTTTCGACAACCAAAGCACAAAGATTCAAAACCATCAGTTTTAGGAAAACCGGCTCCTTTTTCAGACTCTCTTGAGAGAAAAAATTTTGCAAAGAAAAAAGTCGGTTTTAAAACTAATGAGTCCAGAGGGTTTATTCAAAACCAGTCCCACTCCACAGAATTTTTCCTCAAACAACAACGCAAGCTGTAAGAAACACAAATGTGATTAAACCAGGCATGTATCGAATTGCAAGTAGTACAACACAAACTAGAGCACCCACACCAGTTGAATCATACTTCCTAGAATACTAATCCTCGCGTATCTATATCGTTACAAAGGAGTAGCCTCACAAAACTAATGTTAGCGCAGACCACACCTAGGAGCAATCAAAATGAAAGATAAGGTCGTGCCAAAACACTAGTCATGTAAGTCTACGAAGACGGATGTAGAAGAACACCCTAAGGATTTCTAGTATTTCTAATCAAAAAAAGTCTGTAACTGCATGTAATGACAGTTTAAATTCCAGAACTTTGAATGTTAATGATGTTTGTGCTACTTGTAGAAAATGTGTGTTTAATTCAAATCATGATGCTTGTGTTTCTAAGTTTTTGAATGACGTGAATGCTAGAACTAAGAAGCCTAATGTAGTGCCTATTAGTACTAGAAAAAAACCCAAAAGTCAAGCGAACAAATCGAGTTTGCAAACAACCCCATAAGAAAACTGTTGCATCAGAATCCACTCTCACAAGTTCAAGGGAGTACATAAGATGTTGTATAAGAAGACTAAATAAGGCATGGAAATGGTGTATTTAGCACAACAATGCCCTACAGCATATACATGGGTTCCTAAAACAAAAAGGAAATGGGTACCTAAAGTTTAGGAAAACGAAAGGTGAGTCAAGAATGTAAGTTTTATTCCGTAATAATGTATCGCTAGGATATAACTAATGACATTTTAAAAACTCACAAACACTTTTTAGATCCAATATGTCATGTATTCCATCGTCCTTGCTAATTCTCTTAGCAGATTTACAAAACTCATATACCTATTCATTGGTGACTACTCTGGATGCAACAAAGCACATGACGGGCAATCTATCTCTGCTGGGGGGGGGGGGGGGGAGGGGGGGGGGGTGGGGGGGGGGGGGGGGGGGGGGGGGTGTTGTGTTTGGTGTGGGGGGGGGTTGTGAGTGTGGGGGGGGTGGGGGGGTTTTAGGATAGTTGTTTAAAGGGGGGGTGAGGGTGTTGGGAAGGGTTAAATTGAGACCATTTCAAAGTAACTGGAGATAAATTGATCATTGCCAAAACGAACGGTACCCAAGTTTTTTTCGGTGCAATTTTTTGAAAAATACTTTGGGATACCGTTCGTTTTTGGGCAAATGATCAATTTTCTCCTCCAATTCTAGGTTATGGTAGATTTTGGTTCACGAAATATCACGATCAAAAGTTTATCTACGTCGAAGGCCAAACACAAACTTTTCTCGTTGGTCAATTCTGTGATGCGGAATTATTGAGGTTGCATTTATTCGCAATCTACATTTTGTTAGAGATCTTCAGGGAAACAACTTACTAACGGTATCGTGGAACTGATCTCTATACAATTTCTCTTCAAGAAACAACTTCATCAGCTCCAGTCTGTCTCATGGCTAAAGCTCTCCAACTCCAATCATGTGTTATGGTCATCGAAGAATTTACTCATCTCAACTTCGACACTACAATCAACTTGCTTCTAAAGAAAGGATGTTTGTGATTGGTTTACAAAACTGAAGTATGTCAAGAACAAACAATGGTTCCCTATGAGAAGTGATAAAAGCAAAACGAAGTTCATACAAACAAATACTATCAAGTTCAAAAGGACAAGTTAAACTTGCTTCATATGGACGTATGTGGTCCAATGCGGGTTGCTAGCATAAATGGGAAAGAAATATATTCTGGTAATTGTTGATGACTACTCCAGATATACTTGGACTCTTTTTCTACTTTCCAAGGATAAAACACCAGAAGTTTTGAAAGACCTTCTCACGATGATCCAAAGAAATCTTCAAGCCCCCAGTACTTTCTGTTCCGCACTGACGAGGCACTGAGTTCTTTAAAAAAGACAACATAATGCATTCCCTTTAAAGAGAGGAATGAATTAGCACCAACTTCTACTCCTCGAACACCAGAACATAAATGGCGTTGTCAAAGACGAAACCGCACTCTCGTTTGAGGCTGCTCGGAAATGATGGCCTTTCGGCTCTAAAACTTCCTTTATTCTTTTGGGCTGAAGCAATTGCAACCGCATGCTATACTCAAAACAGATCAATCATCATCCCAACTCATGAGAAAACGGCATATCACATCATTAATGACAGAAAACCCTCAATCAAACACCTTCACATCTTTGGTTGCACTTGTTACTTAACAAGAGATGGTGAAAACTTGGATAAGATGAAAGAAAAAGGGGATTCGTGCATTTTGGTGGGATACTCCACTCAATCAAAGGGATATCGTGTTTACAACAAGAGAACACGGTTGATAGTTGAATCCATCCATCTCAGATTTGATGAGATCAAAGAGATCTCGGAGACGTCTGTTGCTAATGACACTTCAGGCCTCGTTCCCCAACGACAAAAGGCGTCAGATTATGACAACCCTGACCCCGCACCAGAACTACAAAATGTTTTTCCTTCAGCAGATACAACAGTTCCATCACAACAGGAGTTGGATCTTCTTTTTGGTCCTTTGTACGATGAATTTTTCAATGATGGTACTTCACGTGTCAACAAGTCTTCTTCTCCCACCGATAATTCTGCTCCACAAGACACAAACCCTTCAACGAACATTCACCCTACTTCAGAACCGTCAACTCCTACAAATGTTCATGCTGAGGAAAACAACGATGATCAAGCAGAATTTACCAATCCTTTTTGTACACCGGTACAAGAAGCGGCTGAGTCTTCCTCACGCAATCTTGGTAATTCAAATGTGCATACCTTTAATCAACCTCACAATTCCGAATACCGATGGACAAAAGATCACCCGTTAACTCAAGTTCGTGGAAATCCATCCAAGCCAGTGCAAACAAGACGACAACTTGCAACAGATCCTGAAATGTGTATGTTCGCACTCACCGTGAGTATTGTTGAACCGAAAAACATTAAGGAAGCAATGGCTGATTCTGCATGGATAGAAGCAATGCAGGAAGAACTTCATCAGTTTGACAGACTACAAGTCTGGGAACTCGTTGACAAACCTTTTGGCAAGAACGTAATCAAGCTAAAGTGGTTATGGAAAAACAAAAAGGATGAAGACCAAACTGTAATTCGCAACAAAGCACGACTTGTAGCTAAAGGTTATGCTCAGGAAGAGGGTATTGATTTCGAAGAATCATTTGCTCCAGTTGCTCGCTTGGAGGCTGTCAGGATTTTTGTCGCACATGCTGCACACAAGTCTTTTCCAATTTATCAGATGGACGTGAAAACGGCATTTCTAAATGGTCCATTGAGCGAGGTTATGTTGCACAACCAGACGGATTCGTTGATCCTGATCATCCAGACAAAGTTTACCGTCTAAGGAAAGCTCTATATGGATTGAAACAAGAGCTCCGTAGCCTGGTATATGAACTCCTCAAAATTCCTGATTTCCAAAAGGTTTGTACTAAAGGTTCATTGACCCGACCCTATTCTACGATAAAATACCGGAGGACATTCTAACCTTGTGCAGATTACGTTGATGACATATATTATGGTTCCACAAACCCTAAATTTTCAAAACGTATTTGAAAAATTAATCACGGTAATTTGAATTTCCCTTAAATGGGGAAAATGAAATTCTTCTTAGGACTTCAGAACCCACCAATCCCCCGAGGAATTTTTTATCATCAGGCCAAGTACACCTTAGAGATTCCTAAAAAAAACATGGTATGGAAAAAGACAAACATTGGTACACCATGGCTACGAAACCTAAAAACTAGATGCAGACCTTAGTTGTTAGGAACCCGACCAACCTGACTAACGTAGCAAAATCGGGTCACTCATAGTATCTGACATCTAGTAGACCAACATAGTGCAAGCTGTATGTTATTGACAAGATATCAAGCAAGACCGACTGAAAAACACCTCAAAGAGGTTAAAAGGATCTTTCGATACTTAAGAGGTACCATTCACATGGGACTCTGGTATCCGAAGGGTTCTGGCTTTGATCTAACAGCTTTTTCAGATGCCGATCATGCCGGTTGCCTTGATACTCGCAAAAGCACTTCTGGAGGAATACAGTTCCTAGGTGATAAGTTAGTCAGCTGGATGTCAAAGAAGCAGGACTGTACTGCAATGTCATCCGCAGAGGCTGAATACGTGGCGTTATCTGCAAGTTGTGCTCAAGTAATGTGGATGCGGACACAGCTTCAAGATTATGGCTTCAACTACAACAAAATACCGTTGTATTGCGACTCTCAGTCAGCCATAGCAATATCATGCAACCCCGTGCAGCACTCCCGTACCAAGCACATCCATACTCGGTATCACTTCATAAAGGAACAGGTTGAAAACGGTATAATTGAATTATACTTTGTCAGAACTGAATACCAATTGGCTGACATGTTTACTAAAGCACTTCCCGAAGATAGGTTTCAGTATCTTGTCAAGCAAATTGGTATGAGATGTTTGACTCCAGCAGAACTGGAGGTTCTGACAAAAGAATCTGCTTGATACTTCATCAAACATCAACATGTACATATTTTTGAAAAAAGAAAAAATACAAAAATATAAAATTTCAAAAAGAAAATACAAAATCAAAAAATCAGAAAATGTTTCAAAAAAAAAATATATATTCTTCTCGACATGTCTCTTGGAATCGATAACATCTACGTTCCTAGAAATGTTGATTAACATCGACACGGGCATGTAGATGAAGTTCGAACAGGAGTTTCAAATGCTTTTAAAACATGTCATTTCTAATTTTTCTTAATGGCTTATGTACAAATATCAGTACGTAACCCGGACTACAAATAAAGGAAAGCCTTATCTATAAAAGATAACATATCTTAACAACAGAAAGTCAACTTTTCCTCGGTCATGAGCTGTTACTTACAAGACATTCAAAGTTTAAGCTCACGAAAAAGGGATAGTGAACGCATAAGTGCGCTTACATAGAGTTGGAAGAGAGTCCTTCTAACATGATGTTTTTACAAAAATGTTGAACAAATTTTCAATAAATTCTCCATATAGACAATTCATAATCTTTCAAATTGTTGTGTTCAACACTCCTTCCCTCACAAAGTTTTTCAAAACACAACAATTTTTCAATTGTCCTATTTTTAGGGGGAGTTTTTTCGAAAAACAAAGTTTATGTTCCTTGGGATACATCAACAACGACCGATTCTTAAGTATCAAAACATTATCAAAATGAGCTAGCCTCTCGCGCTCTCTATCTCATATCTGATATTATTTTCGTCCACAGAATTTTCAAGACATATTTTAATCACAAGGTATTTCAAAAACTAAGTGTTTATTATTTAAAATAAGGGGAGAAAATGTAATTAAAATATGATCTAATTGACTCAATGTGCTAAAAGGTTTTTATGGTTCGATCTTATACCTAACAACATCTTAATTTCACGGACGACTCTGAAGTCATAAGGTGGTTTAGGTTAAGGATTCAATCCTATGATCCAACAGAACCGTAGATCTACCCAAGAGAATAGATCCATAGTAAGAAATAGCAGTCCCTTAGTATGATTGGAGATGATGTAATATAAGGAAGACAATGCCGACTAAGATTGAGCTAACACTGGAACAATCACAACAAGGTGTTAGTAATGACGTCTTGGTAAGCATTGAAGGGGTTGAAGAATTAAAAAGAAATGTATGGATAAAAGGTGAAAAGAAAGAAGCCCTCCACACACATAGGCAAAACCGGGTCAAGACATATGTGTCATGAATCAGAATGATTGAATTGCTGACTTGAAGACACATCATGGACCCAGTCTGAAGCAATGCACAACCCTTCCCAGCCATCCAGGTTTCTTCTCAATGAAACATTCTCATTTATCACGGAGCTACACTCGACTACTATATGACTATTCTCACTACCAGTTACATAATATTGAATAGGTGCAATCTCCCAGCCTCCGATTACTAAGAACCAAAAATGCACTAATCGAGTCTAGAGCCAAGAGATCATCAAATAAATCTCATTAGGACACATTTCCATGACAAACACTTGTTGAACATCATTAAGTTCACAAGCTGTTAACAAGAGTCCTACGCATTATCCTTGTGATTCTGGCCAGACAACCGAGTGATACTTATGTACTCACAATGAAGATGGAAATCCTGCTTGAGCCAGCATCAAACAAGCTCTTGGTAGGTGACTTGCGAGATTCTATATGAATCAAACTTGTGTTAACTGGAAAGAAACGATGGTGCGATTCAATGTGAATCAAACTTGTTCCAGGAAATGAATTGACGACTTAATCAGAAAGATAGTAACTATCTGATTCACTCTTACCGTGTTGTCTGCTTTGAGACGTTCCGGTAATGAGAACAAGCAAGCATGGTAAATCTAATACATCTGTGTTAGAAGACCCTACGCTTTGAGCTGGAAACCCTGTCAAGGAGATTCTTTGAATCTACCTGATCACAGGTACAGTATTTATACTGTAAAACGGTCCTATGGAACCGGAGGTTAATCTAACCAAATCCGGACGAATGACAAAGCCATATTCGTCCACTCGCTTTATTGCTAACTGTTTTATTTCAGGATACATAAAGATGGAGATGGTGATGCCTCATTCCAGCTGAAGTCGGATTCATTACCACCTGCTCAAGCTCAAACTACAAAGACTTCTATAAGCCATCAAAATTCAAGAATCATGAAAGCACCAAGAATAAAATAGACAAATCCTTCCGCATCAAACTCTTAATATAACAAGATCTTTCCTCCAAAATATCATGTCTATCAAGGGAGATTTTAGCAGCTTTTCAAGATATGCATAGAAATGAGGCATGTTGGTCAGACACAAGATCGCAAGGTGGCAAAGACGATCAAGACGAAAGGATAAAGATTTAAAGATCTCGAACATAAAGACGAAGTCGAAAGACAATGAAAAAGGCTCAAGATCAAAGATCACAAAGCATGAAGGAACAAGCCTACAACGTAGACAGAGACAAAAATCACAAGAGCTTAACGACAAAAGCAATCTCATTGATCTCATGAAGGAGTGTCACAATGAACTCACTTCGGGGGAGATTGTTAGCCTCAAAATAATGAGTCGAACAATGGAAGTTCGTTCATAACTATCTTAGGTCTCAGTCATTAAATAATTATACGTTGTAATAGGCTACACGGGTAAACGGGCTCTTAAATGTAATCTAACCGGTCACGTGTATCGGGTGAAAGCCCAAGTAAAACCGAGCCCGGCCCGTAGAATTACTAAAGGCATGCAAGCCTATAAATACACCTCACCAAGGAAGGTGAGGTGGTTGGTTCATTTGTAACATTTCAAGTTAATCATCCATTTTCCATTTTTCTCTCTAACTTTCTCTCTCTAGATTCTCTCTCTACATTCTTCCTAATTTTCTTGTTAATCTTATTGAAGTGAAGTGATAAAGGGTTACCGACAAATACTATTAAATATACTTCGATATGTCCATTCGGTACACCTAGTTACCAATAAATATACCATTTATACTATACGAAATGAAACGTTTATTTACGTTAAACATTTTAGAGAAGTTTCGAAAAAAGAAAAAAATGTAACGTATTCGTCTTATTAGTCGATTTATAAAATTAAATCAGAATAAAAATATAATTATTAATAAAATGAAAATCATCTTGAGTAAAAACTCTCAGTATAGACTTTCGATGAAATTTTGACATGACCCGTACGTTTATATAACGTTTTCCAAGGTTTTTAAACCTTAATTTCAACTATTTTTCACCATTTCACCAATTTATCGACACAAACACAAATCGCTATTCGCCAGTTTTATCAGTCACCTTTCCATACACCACACAATTCAATAAAAATTCATAAGTAACCTTTCAGCTTTCTAAAAGTCCGTCAAAACTCTCAAAACGACTAGTTAACGCTTATTGGCTTTAAGGCCCAATAAGGATCCATTAAGAGTTTTACATATCCAAAATACATTTTAAGCCTCATACTAAAGCTCATTAGTATATATGAATCCAATTCGATAAGTAACAAAGTAACCCGGACCACAATAAGTACTCAATAAGCCACGGCTCATTGAGGCTTATTAAGCCGTAAGCCTAATAGCTCCAAAACTAATTCCATAAAAAAAATAAGCTAATAAGCTATATAGTATATGCGGTTATCACCATAAGCTATAAACATAGTCTACAAAAATACGACATACTAGGGTAATAACCAAAAACACTTTTCTTGTGTTTCCTTTCTCAACCGTGAGCTTATAAGCCCATAATAAGCCATTTCGAACTCAAAAATAAGCTAAATAAGTTATTATCCAAAATAAACTAATTAGCAATAAATGTTTTTCAACCATCACGGCCACTATATCAAAAATAACAAAGTCTCTTTTTCCTTTCTTCCATTTTCGAACCCAAACCGAGACCAAACAACCTTTATATTTTCTTTATTTCCAATTTTTTTTAGCAAACAAGCGGTACAAATAACATATATGCATCATTTATCATACAAAAGTACAAGTTAAATGTAAATTTGAAAGACTTGCAAAGAGGGTTTTAAAAGGCAGAACTTCATGCGAAACCATACAAATGTAGTTTTACCAATACCCGACGCTAGAGTCAACCCAATCAAATATGTATGGTTTGTGTGGGTGGGTGAGTTCGGCCGAGACCAAGAGATAAAGAGAGAAAAAGAAAATTTTGATCTAAAGTTAAAAATGAAATGTCTGTGTTTTAAATGAATACAAAAATATATGTACCATGCATAGGACCATTGGTGCTAAAAATAAGCCACCATGTCCCCTCCTTTTGTCTATAGCCAGCCATAGGATCCTAGGGGCTCGAGGTATCTTTTTTTCGTGTCGGGTTCACTTAAATCTCAAAGACCATGATCGAAAAATATTTTTCGAAGTTACTTAGTATTTTTATTCATCTTAAAAATACTTTTTCAATAACTTGGATAAGTTCATAATCGTCTTCATCGATGATATACTTATTTTTTCAAAGGACAAGAAAGAGCACGAAGAACATCTTAAGGCAATTTTAGAATTGCTTAAGAAAGAGAAGTTGTATGCCAAGTTTTCAAAGTGTGAATTTTGGAATCCGAAGGTACAATTTCTCAGTCACTTCATTGATAGCTAGAGTTATCCATTGGATCCACCAAGAATAGAATCTATCAAGGATTGGGCATCTCCTAAGACACTGACAGAGATCCGCCAATTCTTAGGTCTTGCTGGGTACTATCGAAGGTTCATCGAGGGATTTTCGAAGATTTCTAAATCAATGACAAAGCTCACTTAGAAAGGAGTCAAGTTTGACTAAGGAGAAAAGGAAGAAAACGCTTTTCAGTTAATAAAGCAGAAGTTGTGCAGTGCGCCAATTCTGGCTTTACATGAGGGAAGCGAAGATTTTGTGGTCTATTGTGATGCTTCACATAAGGGTTTAGGCGCTGTATTGATGCAGAGAGAGAAGGTGATTATCTATGCTTCTCGACAACTAAAAGTTCACGAGAAGAACTACACCACTCATGATTTAGAACTTGGATCAGAGGTGTTTGCTCTAAACATATGGAGACATTATCTATACAGAACCAAGTGCACTGTGTTCACCGACCATAAAAGTCTACAACACATTCTTGACCAAAAGGAACTTAACATGAGGCAACCCAATGCTAGATTACTAAGTGATTACGATTATGACATTCGTTATCACCCAGGAAAGGCAAACATGGTGGCCGATGCATTGAGCCATAAGGAATGGATTGAGCCATTGCGGGTTTGAGCCTTAGTTATGACTATTGGCTTGGATTTTCCTAAACAAATACTAGAAGCTCAAATCGAAGCCATGAAACTAGAGAACCTTAAGAATGAAGATGTAGGTGGTATGATCAGAAAGGATGTACCCAAGGAAAAGTTGAAACCACGCGTCGACAGAAATTTATGTTTAAATGGCAGAAGTTGGTTACCATGTTATGGCGACTTAAGATCCGTGATTATGCACGAATCCCACAAGTCGAAGTATTCTATTTATCCCGGTTCTGAAAAGATGTACCAAGACATGAAAAAGCTATATTGGTGGCCCAATATGAAAGCTAACATCGTCACCTATGTTAGCAAGTACTTGACATGTGCGAGGGTCAAGGCCGAACACCAAAAG
Organism: Tanacetum coccineum; assembly: GCA_026074375.1. Taxonomy (NCBI): domain Eukaryota; kingdom Viridiplantae; phylum Streptophyta; class Magnoliopsida; order Asterales; family Asteraceae; genus Tanacetum; species Tanacetum coccineum. The sequence continues at coordinate 45,466 of BQNB010040745.1, forward strand.
CGAGGGTCAAGGCCGAACACCAAAGGCCATCGGGATTGTTAGTACAACCAGCAATACCCGAGTGGAAGTGGGATAATATCACGATGGATTTTATCACCAAGCTTCCTAAGTCGTCACAAGGTTTTGACACCATCTGGGTGATTGTGGATCGACTTACAAAATCTGCTCACTTCTTGCCAATAAGGGAGAATGATCCATTGGACAAGTTGGCAAGGTTGTACCTGAACAGGATAGTAGCAAGACACGGAATACCTGTGTCAATCATCTGTGATCGTGATGGGAGATTCACATCCAATTTCTGGAAATCATTTCAGAAAGCTTTGGGTACAGATATAAGTATGAGCACTGCATATCATCCAGAAACCGACGGCCAGAGCGAGAGAACTATCCAAACTCTCGAGGACATGCTACGTGCTTGCGTGATCGATTTTGGCAAGGGATGGGTTAAGCATTTGCCACTAGCCGAGTTTTCATATAACAACAGTTATCACGCTAGCATAAAGGCCGCACCTTATGAGGCACTGTATGGTCGAAAATGTCGATCACCGGTGTGCTGGGCCGAAGTTGGAGAAGCTCAACTGACTGGTCCGGAATTGATCCAAGAAACAACGGAAAAGATCGTCCTGATCAAGCAAAGGATGCAAGCTGCTCAGGATCGACAAAAGAGCTACGCTGATCAGAAACGAAAGCCGATGGAGTTCGAAGTTGGGGATAGGGTTATGCTCAAGGTCTCACCTTGGAAAGGGGTTGTATGATTCGGTAAGCGGAGCAAGTTGAATCCAAGATACGTCGAACCTTTCAGGGTGTTAGCAAAAGTTGGTAAAGTTGCCTACAAGCTGGAACTTCCCCAAGAGTTGAGCAGAGTTCATCATACTTTCTATGTGTCTAATCTGAAGAAATGTTATGCTGACGAACCATTAGTCATGCCGTTAGAAGGAATTCACGTTGACGATTGTTCTTTAGTTAGTTTGGATCTTAGTTTTCATTTATTTTTTTATAAATCTGTCAAAAACCAAAAAAATATAGCATAGTTGTTAGTTTATTGATTCTGGCTTATTTGCTTATTGGATTTTGTTCATTTTGTCTGTTTTTAGCTCTATAGTATCTGGTATCTTAGTTTTGAGCTCTTATTTGCATTTTCATAAGCTTAAATGGATTTGACTGTGTTTAAAGGGGTGTTTGGCACAGCAGTACTAACTAAGAGTTAGTACTGCTTGTGACATCTTTGTTTCTTAAAACTGAATTTGAAGATCATTTTTAGGCTTACAAGTTTGGATTCTAGGTAGTTTGTTAAGATTGATAAAGTTTTCTAGTTGCTATTTTGAACCTGTGATCATTAAGGCTGTCATAGTAGCATTTTTAGCTTAAGACCTTTCTAGTTATTGTCATTGCTCAAAATACTTTAGTTTTAATGTCATAAGGTTGCTTAAATCAAGTCATTTAGTTTTCATTTGTAGTTTTTATGATTTGGGTTAAAAACTGTCAAATGCATCAGCATTATTAAACAGCCAAAAATCCATTTTCATACTCAAATTTAAGCTAGTTAAGGTAGGATTTAGCTTTTAAAATTTGTTGCACAAGTAGTTTAATAGTAACTCTAGATCTATTTTAGCTTATTCAGTGATAATTAGCTTATTTAGGTAGCTTAATTTAGGGCTGCAATTCATCATTTGTCTTTTCATAAAATTTTACAAAATCTAAAAATTTAGTAAACAACCTTTTTCTTATAGCTTTTTC
>BQNB010040746.1:17937-47201 GCA_026074375.1 Tanacetum coccineum
ACCAAAAAAATTTAGGAGTTGCTTATAATAGTCGGACAAACCTGCCCTAGCATCAACAATTCAAGTGAAAAATTAGTGGATGTGACCCCAAAGAACAAGGACAAAAGAGTTAGATTCACTGAGCCGGTCACATCCTTAGGAAACACAAACACAAAAATAGCTTCTTCATCGAACTTAGTTTCTAACAAACCTATGTTGTCTTCTACTAGTGTTAGTGGATCACAACCTTCAGGCAATACAAAGAAAGATAAGATTTAGCGAACACCAAGTAGTACTCAGAAGAATAAAGTAGAAGCCCACCTTAGGACAGTTAAATCGAGTTTGAGAGATAAGAATTGCTTTGTTAAACCTAAAGGAAATGCAAATGTGCAACATTCCAAGCTTAATGCGAATTCTGAACCTTTATGTGTTAAGTGTAATGGTTGCGTGCTTTCTGATAATCATGATTTGTGTGTTCTTGATTTTATCAATGATGTGAATGATCGTACTAAATCTAAATCTATTAAGAAAAGTTCAAAGAGAAAAGTTTGGAAACCAACAGGAAAAGTGTTCATAATATTGGATACACTTGGAGACCTACTGGTCGGACCTTCACTATAGTAGGAAATACGTGCCCTTTAACTAAGATAACCACAACTGCTGAAGTACCCCTTAGGAAACCAACTACTCTAGAAAGTGATACACCAGAACCCGCTGCATCAACCGGTTCACCTTCCTCAACAACAGTTAACCAAGATGCACCATCACCTAGTAACTCTCAAACAACACCCGAAACTCAATCTCCTATCATTCCTAACGATGTTGAAGAAGACAATCATGACTTAGATGTTGCACACATGAATAACGATCCGTTCTTTGGTATTTCAATTCTAGAAAACGATTCTGAAGCATCTTCCTCTTTGAATGTTATTCCTACTGTTGTGCACACTGCTGCTCCTAACTCAGAACACATTACCAAATGGACCAAGGATCATCCTTTAGACAACATCATCGGTGAACTCGGAAGACCTGTTTCCACAAGACTCCAACTCTATGAACAAGCCTTATTTTGTTACTATGATGCCTTTCTCACATCAGTTGAACCAAAGAACTATAAAGACGCGTTAACTCAAGCATGTTGGATTGAAGCAATGCAAGAGGAACTTAATGAATTTGAACGTCTTGAAGTCTGGGAACTCGTTCCTCGTCCAGAGAAAGTGATGGTTATTACTTTAAAATGGATCTACAGGGTGAAACTTGATGAATTAGGAGGAATTCTAAAGAACAAGGCTAGTTTGGTTGCTCGTGGTTACCATCAAGAAGAGGGAATTGATTTTGAAGAATCTTTTGCTCTAGTGGCTAGACTTGATGCTATTCGAATATTCCTCGCATATGCTGCTCACATGAATATTATCGTCTACCAAATGGATGTTAAGACGGCATTCTTGAACGACATTCTGCGTGAAGAAGTTTATGTGAGCCAACCTGACGGGTTTGTGGAAGAGGCTTTTATACTTACAATAAAACCGGCCTAGGGTCTTGGTAAAGGGCTAACATGTTGGGTTAACTACCCGACCCATTACCGAACATTATACATTAACTACTTAACTACAAGCAACAATAAATGGTAAAATACACGGGGTAACCGAGTTTTTTTCTAATATCTAGCAATCTGCCCCTAAGGGAGGTCACCCCAGAAAATACTAAATTAAGCTCAGCTATCTATTTCTTGTGTTCAGCTCGTAGTCTTTGATTCTTCATGCATTGATTACTTTATACATATTGTAGTAGTCTTTAAGCATAGTTTCTTTGACTTGTGTGATCTTTGAGCATTCTTTGAGATCATCAGCCACAATAAATCTCCAAATCATCCTTGGGGTATTATTGCCTCCATGTGATGTTGTGACCTTCGGACCGGCATGCTCACACTTTTCTGGATCATGATTGTACTCATCAGAGTTGCGGAAGCTGTGAAATAGGTCATTCGTTAATTATGATGTCTTTGATTAGGAATTTTAAGTGTGAGCATGGGGTTGTGAATTGACATGTCTCTTGCCATCAGCTGCTACCGTCTACCGTCGGGAATTTCCTGCAAGTAATTGTTAGTGATAAACAAACGAAAGTGTCTTTGTTCACTTTCGTTGAATAAGGTTGCAAGAACCACGGTTCCCCGTTATTCAGTATGAATACTGCCTGTGATCAGGTAGAATTCTGAAGAATCTCCTTGACAGGGTTTCGCAGCTGTGCTAGCCGTTCTCAAACCGGAGCGTCTCAAAGTAGACAAAGCACGGAGTGAGTGAACCAGTGAATTGAGAAACCCACTGATTAATGAAAAATTGATTTGAAAGTCAATCGTGTGTCACTCAGAAAAGAGTTTTTATGACACATCAACGGTTTTATATCAGAAGATCAAATTTCATCATAAACTCATTTGTTTTGAAAGATATACACAGTCAATGTGCTCGAAAAACAATTGTTGAGCACATCGAAAGGTTTTTCAAAAACTATTCGTCAATTCACAGCCTAGAAACAGTTTGATTCATAAAGAATCGTACCATTGTTGCTTTCCATTTGTCACAAGTTTAATCCATAGTGGATCCTCACAGTCATACCAAGAGCTGTTGGTGTTGGCTCTAGAAGGATTTCCATCTTCATTGTGAGTACTTTCGTATCACTCAGATGTTCTGGCAATACCACAAGGATAATGCGTAGGACTCTTAAAATCTTACTTGTAATCACAGTGTGTGATGAGCAAGCATAGTTTGTATTAGTGTCCTAACGAGATTTATGGATGATCTCATGGCTCTAGACTCTATAGTGCATTTTTGGTTTTAGTAGTCGGAGGCTGGAGCGGACTGCCACCTTTTCAATATCATCTAACTCGGAGTGAGAGAGATGATAGAAATGTATTAATCTCTATGAGAAATGAAACAATAATCCTTTGAGGGATATTGAGTGGCTAGGGAGGGTTGTGCAGCATATCACTGGGTCCATGATACTTGTCTTTAATTTTAGCAATCAACTATGTGATTCTGACAGCATATGTAGTGACCCGGTTTCTGCCTAATGTTTAAGGAGGACTCATTTCTTTTCACCCTTTATCTTAACATTTCTTTTTCATTCTTCAACCCCTTCAGTGCTTACCGAGACTTCATAACTAATACCTTGTTGGGTATGTTCCAGTACTAGCTCCATCTTAGTCCACACTATTCCCTTATTCTCACAATACTCCTTTTGTAATCATACCTAGGACTTTTACACTAACTAGTGGATTGTCCCTGGGTAGATCCCTTTGGCTCTGGCGGGATCATGGGAATGAGTACCTAACCTTACCATCCTTATAACTCTGATAAAGTAATTACAGGGTCGGTCTTTTGGTACAGTTCACCTTGCCATAAACCATTTGAAAAATCAACCAAGGTACTTGTGATATAAATATCAAAGCCATTGTACCTTGATTGTTTTGATTATATTTAGAAACGCTCCCCCTCAACACGTGCATCGGTAATTGAAATTGTTTGGCACATGGAGGGAGGAGTACCTGCTTGAGTCTTAATAGATCACATTTTTATCAGATTTCATATTAAAATCACATTCTCTCCCCTGATCAAAAATTTCAAACCCTTTGAGATTTAGGATCTCAATTGATTTAAATATGTTAGAAAAATTTAGGAGAAAGTGTGGTCTGATTAAATACAAGCCGATATTGGAACCTATATATGCTCCCCCTCAATTAGTGAGGGAGTCTGTTAGTGTCAGTTAGGATGATTTTATAAATGATTTAGAGTTTAACGAGAAACTCAAGAAAAATTCGTAACTGACACATAACATTGATAACTACATAACTATATAATGTACAAAGTTTACAATATACTACACATGATATTGACCTTTTAGATGGAATGATGATATCATTCAGTTCTCTGAAGAAGCCTGTAGTCAATATCACGAACACGTCCACCAACAAAGCATTCCAGGTTCCGGTAGATCCTTCTTGTCTTCAGTCGCCTTTCAATTGCCGTAATGAACTCTTTGCTCCTTGTCACGTCCTTTTCAGTCCAGAAGCGCGTATTCATACCCGGATTGAGCCGCTTGATCTTGAATTCCTTGACTCTGTAATCCAGTGTTTCCAGAATACGTGTCAACGTGCCATCACTGAACTTGTATATTTCGTTGAACCGCATGATCTTTCGTTCATTGTTGTTGACCGGGAAGATTACTGCTCGAGGAGACTCAATGATGGTATAATCATGCTTGAACTCATAGCCGGTAGCATCCCATCCTGGTTTAGTGAGGTTCAACTGCGTCTGGTAGCTTTCAATACCGAGTTGAAAATCTTCAACCCGTTGTCGAATCACTAAGTTTCGGGTCCATAATTTGACAGCCGTAGATAACATCCGTTTGTCCGAACCAAAAGATGATCGAGATGACCTTGTAGAAGGAGTAGATTCAAGTCTTCAAAGTCACTAGGATACAAGTTCTTGAAATCTTTTTTAGCAATCGTGTGTTCTTGGAAGTCAGCTCTTCGGAGAACAATTTCACTCAAGTAGTCATACCCGTATCGTGAGTAGGCTTTGATTCAAACTACACTAAGAATCCGCATGTGTCTTCGGACTTCTTTACGATGCGAGGGAGAGTCATGTCTGTCAACGTAGAACTTTTGTCGATTAAACCACCAGTGAGCGATACTATACTTGGCACTTTTGTCATAGGTCCGCACATCTTCAATCCATATCTGTTCCGGCACTAGCAGTTCAAGACCGAAGTCAGGATAACGAGCAGCCTTCATCTTGGAGATTGACAATACAGGCATGCTTCTCTTGTTGCCAAATCTCATATATTCCAGATCTTTATTGAAGAAGAATTCTGTTTGAATAGTGACATGACCTGGAGGACCACCGAGAGGCAGTGGTCGGTTAACATTAATTCTGACTTGATCTGCTTTCGGATTTGCCCAGTCAACCTGATCTGTGAGCATCTTGTGACACTCCATCTGAAACTTAAGGTGAATGATATCTGGATAAAAGACCTTGACAACTTCATATGCCTGCCCTTCCAAGTAGGCTTGGGTAAGTTTGGACTTGTTTATTTGACGACGGTACCAATTCAAGAAAGTCGTCATGTCGCCAGTCTTTGCAAGCAAGGAGTTCTCAGCAGGGGGATCATAGCTTGAAGCTAATGCAGACGCCTAGTTGTTCTCTACATCTGACACATTGGAAGGAAGAATGGTCCAAGCGGGTTTAGGAGTCGCTGGTCTTTTCTCTTCAGGAAAAGGCTTCCACCAGTCTTTTCCTGAGTCAACAGCTACTAGTGTGTGATCATCCCCGGAGTCTTGATCATCAGATACATGTATCTGTTCGTCGGGAGCAAAGTCATCATGCATTAGATTATCTGAAGGAGATAGCTCTTTAGCCCATGCAATGCCAGTTGACTCATATCTAGTATCAGATGTGGTCCAAGCCATAGATTGTTGAGCTGAGGCTGTAGTCTTGGATGAACTCGAAACTTCACGGCCCTGTTGCGGAGTAGATCCAGATGTACCAGTAGATAGAGGAAGTGGAGGTGGCAGCAACTAAGAAGACCCTGATGCTCCTGAAGTACTTGGAGCACCAGATGCACCTGCTGGAGGAGGTAGAGGAGGTAGCTATAATGGTGGAGACCCAGGAGGAGATATTGGTGCGTCACGTCTCTTTCGTTACTTTTTACGAGCTTCCTCTAGATCAGCAAGACGTTGATTGGAATAATCTAACTCCAAGGACTTCTACAGGGCTTCATACAAGTCCTTGTAAACATTATTAGTCTTGTAGGAGTCATCTTTAAACATTCGTTGTTGTAGTATTTTCCTTCATATCAATAGTGGACAGATCACTGAAGCAGGCTCGAAGTGGAGCTTGCATCGCCCAGTCAACTTCATCGGTGACAACCTCATCAACTGTTTTCTACACTTGGTGTGGAATATTAAGGTTTTCCAATTTGTACAGTTGTGACCCATGTTTGTCCAGTATTTCCTCCAATGCTAAGTTGCTTTGTATTAAGTCTGCCATATGTTGTTTAAGTCTCAATGAGACGATTATATGGATCAGATCTCGGTGCTTTGTTTTTTGGTTGAGGCCCTTGGTGTGGGGCGAGTATGGGGTTTGGTGGCGGGGAAGGAAGGGAGGGGTGGAGATATCTTGTTGTTGTGATTGATGTGAAAATTATTGTTGATGTTGGTAGTGGTGCTTGAACCGTTGTGGAGACAGGTTGTGACATTGTGAGATCGATAACCGGAGTGGTCATTAGAGGAACTGAAGAGGTGTCCTGATGAATGGGAACCGTGACCATTGACTGAACCTCTGCTTTAGTATTGGATTTATCAGGTTCGTCTTCCTGAGATTTCTCTACAAGGAATTGAATGGTGAAACTGAGTTCCTTGTCAAGATTTTGCAGAGAAGACAGGGTTCCAGCAGAGCTTGCAGGTTCTTCAAGTATCACTTGATCATCAGTTGGAAGTTTGAGGTTTTCCTGAACACTTGGGTAAGCCGTTGTAGTAAACTCTTCATCTATTTGCTCAGGGTTTTGTTGAGTTGAAGCATTAGTGACCTCAAAGTCCATGTGTTCAAGGTTTGGTCCAGCATGAACAACATGACTCGAATGAGGTTGGGACTCTGCAGCATCACCAGGGTTTGATCCAGCCTGGCCTTCATCCCTTGGATCCAGGGTTGGGTCCAGCCTAGGCCTTCATTCTTGTTCACCAGGGTTTGTCCTGTGCACTTCATCTTGAGTTCCCAACATTAAATCTCTAGGAGACGTTCCTTGTCAGATTCCGTCTTTCTGGCAGTCCAGGACCCAGTTCCACATATATATGAAGGAGATTCAGCGTGACCAGAGGGTTCAGTTGTGGTAGGTGTGCACCTCTGGAAGATATATTGTTTAGCAGGGCTCTTTTTCTTTGGTGTATGAAGGGTGAGAAGATCAAGAGCAACTTGTTCATCGATGACCTTCTTTTTTCCCTTTCCCTATACATCAGGAAGCGGTTGAATTCTCCCAAAGTCAGGTTCCCTTTTTAACCCCCAAACGGCTAGGTCCCTGAGGTATGTTCTGCTTGTTCCTTTATGCTTGTTCCATGGCCGGTTGAAATGTCTGTTTCTAATCCCATAAACAGGTTCCTATTCTGGAAACACCTTCGTCAAATATAACTCATACATCCAAACTACAGCGGGATTCTTTGGCGTTGAGGCTTTGTCATCCTTACCAGCTTTAGATCTGTTTTGCTGGAGTTGGTTTGCTGAACATCGTTTTACTAGTCTCCTTGACCAGTTTACGCTTTTTACTTTGGTCTTTCTTGGAGGGTTCAGTTGTTGTTGGTGTTAGTTTGGGTGGTTTTGTGACTTTAGATGCTTTAGGTGCCGAGGGCTTAGTCTGCTTAGCTGTCTTAGATTTAGTAACCTTGGCAGCTTTGGGAGATTCGGTAACATCTTCTTCCTCTGCTTTACCGTGTTCTTCATCCAGACACCGTTGATATTCAGCTACATGCTCCAGGTATCTACTGTAGTAAGGTGCACTTGTGATTTCATCAGTGAGAAGAGCATTAGGTATTAGCATGCCAAAGACTTCCCTTCCATCCTTTCTAACAAACCTGAGGGTGTTCAGAACGCTTTCCTTATATGAATAGTAAAGAGGCGAGTTGGTTCTTGGATGTATGTTGTGCTTGGTTCTCAGGTGGTGGATGATAGGTTTGGTGAACCTAACATTTGGAATTAGCAGATGAAGGGTCTTTTTCTTTCCGCGAGCTTCCATGGCTAAGTTCTTCCTGTCAGTGAGGAAGGTTTGTATGGATTGAACAAACTCTCCCCAAATCCGTTCAGCATAGTCAATGTTGGAGTGATGAGTGATACCCCAAAGAATCGGAAGCACAAGATGTCTTGGCCTGTCAAATCCAGCCGTTTTACCTGTGAGGCACATGTTGATCATAGACAGGATAGCTCTCTATGGTTGATAGAGAGCATTAACAGACATTGCAGACACATTCCTAAGCGTGTTGGGGTATCCCAAAGTGTTGACATACTCAACTAAAAGTATCACTCGAAGGTGGAGCCTCGAAGGGATTGTTATCATTGGTCGGAGTGATACCGAGTGCATCTCTGAGAATATCTTTGTGTAGATTGAACTATTGCTCATCCAACTAACAGTTGTATAATCCTGTAGATGAGTTAAAGCACATGGTGTCCCAAACTGCTGAATGTTGATAGCAGGAATCGTAGATGATGCTGTGAAGGCCCTGAAGAAATTAGTGTTTTTCAGTATGGCCATAGAAATTGAGAAGATAGGATTCCTCTAGGATTTTTGTACATCGAGCACACTGTTACTCTTGCCGATGGGCACCCATTTGCTTGACGGAAGAATCTGATCATCCGTTCTTGTCGATCGTACGACAGCAAGAGCTTGTTCAGCAGGTGCAATATCAGCAGGAATGTTCAAGTCAGCCATAGAATCTGCACAGATAATTCCAGCAACAAGACATACGTAAAGATATATGGTGTTAGATGAGTTTGGTCAATTCTAAGGTCAACAGAAGTCAACCTTGGAATGTGTTGACAAAATGCACAATGATAACTCTCTGAAATAATATTTCCCACAACTCGCTACATAACTCGCTACACAACTCGCTATGAATATTATATTATAAACACTTAACTCGCTACCAAATTGGAAAATTTTGAAATAGAGAGTTAAATATTATAATTAATAAAACCTTTACTAACTCGTAGAAGTAGCGAGTTACCTGCACACACTTTAAAGAATATTCAATTCGCCAATGACAACTCGCTAAAGGATAAATCGCTTACAATCATTCTTATTAAAAATACTAATCGCTATTAAGTTGGAAAAATTTGAGAAATAGACGTGTTGGAAATTATTAATAAAATATATCAATCTTCATCAACTCGTACAGGTTAGCGAGTTGATGTTCATGGTAAAACAATAATCATAACTCGCTGACTAGAACTACAACTCGCTAAATAAGCAACAACACTAACTCGCTACCAAGAAAAGTCTTAACTCGCTACTTAGCACACAGAAAAGTCACTAACACCTAAAATCACAAACCACCAAAGGATTTTCAAGAAACCACATGAACAAACATTTAGACAACTTTATCAAACACTTAGCCACAAACCACCAACAAAAAGCAACGATTTCTGACTAACAAAAGTAAACTATATTCACTAAAATCATCAAAACCATAGGGTGATGCAAGGGGGGCAATTCAGGCACTAACGAAGCATCATATACTCATCCTAAACCTAACCCAGGAACTAATATATCATTCCAATCATTAGCGAAGATTTAGATGATAAATAAAGGCGGAAACATTGATTTTGAGCGATTTAGTGTGATTAAGGCAGCCATGTTTTAGATGTATGATGTTAACATGATAAAGAACATTATCTAACAAGTACCTTAGCAAGAATGGTCACAGAAAACACAAATCAATGAATGCTTCAAACTAGCGAGTTGCGATAAAGGTTTTAGAGAGAAAGTTTGATTGAGTTCTTTGAAAGTTTGACCAACATTAACTCGTTGATACCTTTTATACTTTATAATTTTTTACCATTTGGCATAATTGGTCCCTAAACTTCCTAAGTTCCTCACATCCAGGTTAAGAGTATTAACAAGGTTAGAACAAGTTTCAAAGATGGCACAAATGGCCCTTATATTTATAAAAGCCTAGGAAACATTTAGCAAATTACACATAAATCCCTATACTCACAAATGATTGACCAATTTGGCCTTTTAAGTTAGAATAACTTTAACTCCCCTTCAAGTTGAAACCCCGTTTAACACAAAAATCTTTACCAGTCGATTATTTAATGAATTAAAATGCCCGTTAGATGTCATAAATTTGAAAAAAACACTCTCCCCCTCAATCAATGACCCGTTTTCTATTTAAAGAGTTGTAGTCGTTGATTGAGTGTCAAATTTTGAAAACTTCAAGTCTGATTGATTTTCAAACAACACTTTTCCACCGTTGGTAACATAAATAATTTTCTGAAGAATCATACACGAAAAAAAATTTGGTTAAAGAGAGAATACTTCTCTTCTATATCAAGAAATAATGCACTTAAATGTACATTAGATCGAGGGTGCATGGATATGAAGTAATCCATTCTCGGGAGAACTTAATCACCCGTTGTTAGGAACAGCCATCTTTTTGGCGACATGCTTTCCTCAATTTGAAAAACGGGTTGCAGTCGAAAGTAACTGCAAGCCATAAAGACATGTTTTGAAAAATTTGAACTTCCGTTCGAGCTTCATTTAAAGACCCGTGTCATTATTGAATGACATTTCTAGGTCCGTAAATGTTATCGATAAACGGAAGACATGTCTTGAAAAACTATTTTTGGTATTTTCTATTTTTTGATTTTTTATGGATTTTGTAGGTTTTATATGTTTGTATTTTCTTTTTGGATTTTAGCTATATACATATTTACATAGGATATAGGAGGACTATCCTTTACTCCTCTTATCCTTCCAGAAGACGTTTAAGAGTTTTCGGAGACATACTCTTCATACCAAGACACGGGAGGAGAAATTTGAGCCGCTCTCTTAGTAATGCTTTGGTGAATATATCCACGAGTTGATAATCCATCGTCACGAAGTACAATTCAACCACACCTTTCTCAACTTGCTCTCTTATAAAATGGTGTCGTATGTCAATGTGCTTGGACCAGGAGTGCTGGACATTATTGCAGCAGAGAGCAATGGTACTGCGATTGTCACAATACAAGGGAATCTTATTCAAGACAAAGTCATAGTCTATAAGCTGTGATCTCATCCAAAGTATCTGAGCACAAAATCCAGACATGGAAATGTATTCAGCCTCTATTGTAGAAATTGCAGTGCTCTTCTGTTTCTTTGATGACCAGCTGACTAATTTATCTCCAAGGAACTGAGCACTTCCTGACGTACTTCTTCGTGTGTCTTGACAACCTGCATGATCCGCATCTGCATAGGCCGTTAGTGCCATAGCGGTGTCTTTCGGATACCAAAGACCCTAATTAATGGTTCCTCTGAGATACCAAAAGACCCATTTAAGTACTTCAAGGTGCTTTTTGGTAGGCGAAGCCTGATACCTAGCACACATGCATACAGCGAATACAAGGTCGGGTCTGCTAGCAGTGAGATACATTAGGGAGCCGACCATACTACGAAATCAAGTATGGTCAACTGGAATCCTTAAGGGGTCCTCATCCAGTTTGAGTCGATCCACCATGGGTGTATCAACAGGGTCATACGAATCCATCCCAATTTTCTTTAATATTTCAAGAGCAAATTTTTTATTGATTAATAAAAATGCCTCCGGGATTTTAAGAAACTTGTAAGCCTAAGAAAAAAGACATTTGTCCCAACATTGACATTTGAAATTTAGAACTCATCTCATAGGAAAATATTTCACATGCTTTAGGGTCGGTCGAGGAAAAAATGATATCATCTACATATATTTGAACAAGAAGAATATGTTTGCCTGTTTTCTGAGTGAATAGTGTCAGATCCACTGCACCCTTGGAAATTTTTTTTGTCCAGAAGAAAATGTGACAAGGTATCATACCATGCCCGAGGGGCTTGCTTTAAACCGTATAAAGCTTTCTTCAGATGATAAACATGTGTCGGATGATCAGGATCAACGAAGCCCTCTGGTTGACTAACATAGACTTCTTCCTTCAATTCGCCATTCAGAAAAGCTGTCTTTACATCCATTTGATAGATGGTAATGTTTTTACTGGCGGCATTAGCGATGAAGATACGAATAGCCTCGATACGTGCAACCGGTGCAAATGATTCCTCGAAATCAATGCCCTCCTCTTGTCGATATCCATTGGCCACTAACCTAGCCTTGTTCTTCAGAACATCACCGTACTCAACAAGTTTAACTTTGTAAATCCACTTAAGAGCAATAATCATGACACAGTCTGGTTGAGGTACTAAGTCCCATACTTGAAGTCGATCAAATTCATGAATTTCATCTTGCATAGCTTGAAACAAGCAATCTTCAGTAATTGCAGATTTGAAGTTCTTTGGTTCGACTTTTGACAGTACAGAGTTATACAAGCACCATAAGGCATTGGTTGCCAGTTGTTTTCTGGTGGATATTAGCCAAGAGGGATTGACAATAATATTATCCAGCGGGTGATCCTTGCTTCATTTCCTAAGATGATGAAGTGTTTGAGAGACATAAGGAGATTCTGCTAAACTAAGATCCCTAGATGATGATGCTTCAAAACTAGGTTCCGAAGCAAATACGTTTATGAAGGGATGATTGTCAACAGGAGCAAAGGGATTGTCTTCCATGAGAGTAGTATCAGCTGCAACGCCTTGATGTAAACTTGGAGATTGTAATGCCGAAGATGATGGTGAATGACTTGGAGAAGGTGCATCTTGATCAATGGTAGTAGATGAAGGTGTACCGGCTGAATTTACTGGTACAAAAATTGCTAGAGCAGGAGAGACCGGTCTTTCAACACAAGGAGGTTCCAAGTATTCATCGAACATTGGTTGGAATAGGATCTCCAATTCTTTATTTGTGGGGGGTACATAAGGTGCTACAGGAACCGGATTTGGTACAAGCCCTAAACTTATTTGTCCAGGCATCAGAAAAGAAGGAGTGAGTCCTGTACTGAGTTGTACAAGAGCCATTTGCTCAGTTAGATCATCGAATTGAACGTGAATAGTTTCCATAATTCGTCGAGTTCTCTTGTTGTAGATTCAATAACCTTTCCTGCTTGGTGCATAGCCTACAAAAATTCCAATATCAGCCATTGGTTGCAGTTTTCCAAGATCTTCGCTGTCATTTGTAGGGTAACAAAGAGCACCAAAGACACGGAAAAAGGTAAGATCAGGCTTCTTATCATGCACCAGTTCATATGGGGTTTTGTCATGATGGAAAATATCAGTCGGACAAGCAGTCGCCACAGCTTCTGCCCATAAAAACATCGGGGCCTTGGAAAATATCAGCATTGTTCTAGCGGCCTCTACAAGGGTACGGTTTCGTCTTTCGACAACGTCGTTCTGCTGTGGTGTCCTCGAAACTGTCTTTTGGTGAAAAATGCCGACACGTTCATAATAATCAGTCAAATCTTTATTGACAAATTATGTGCCATTATCGGTACGGACGTATCTGACAGTTTTGTTGAGACCGACTTGTATTTGTTTCAGAAATTTGATGACGACCGCTGGGGTTTCATCTTTCGATCTCAAAAACTTGACCCAAGTAAACCGAGAATAATCATCAACGATGACTAAGATGTATTTCTTCCCATTAATTGTTTGCACTCGCATCGGGCCACATAAATCCATATGAAGGGTATTAAGAACTTCCAAGTTGGTGTTTTCAGGTTTGGGTTTGTGGGTATGCTTTTTGCTCTTTCCTAGTTGACATGCAGAGCAGAGATGATCTTTCTCAAACTTCAATCTAGGTAAGCCTCTTACGAGATCCTTTCTTGCAAGGTCATTGATGGTGCCGAAGTTCAAGTGATTTAAACGACGATGCCATAACCATGATTTGTTCTTGGAGGCTTTGGACAACAAACAAATTGGGGAGGACTTCATCATGTCTTCGACCGAGATAGTGTATAAATTGGAACCACGAGAACCTTTAATTAATTCAACACCATCCGTGTCTCGAACATAACAAGTATGTTTCCTGAATGCAACTTCTAGGTCAGAATCACAAAATTGTCCGACTGAAAACAGATTGTGTCCTAGTCCTTCCACATAGTATACCCTGGAGATCACACTGTCACCAATCACGTAATCTCCATAACCCATGATAGCACCAAAGTGGTCATTCCCGAATCTAACTGTCCCGATGAACTTTTTCATGAAATTCCTGAGCCGTGAGCGATCTCCAGTCATACATATTTGAACAGCCTGAGTCCAATACCAAAGGATGATTTCGTACGAACCTGCATTTGAAAAACAGGACGAAGATTGAGAGTTTGGAACGTTGATCCCCAATGTTTTGTTGGGTCCTGATTGTTAGCACAAAGAAAATAATGAGCCTATGGCCTGATAAATATTTTGCTTAACATATACTACTTTAGGTGAAGTGAGCCTAGTTAAAGGGCACTGTTCTCCTAAGGTAAATATTCTGCCCATGGGTCTCCATTGATGACCAACACTGGTAAGCACTTTGCCTCTGGGTTTCCATACTTGCTTAACTTTACGCACAACATTATGACTATTAGGAATGAAGGGGGGTGCCTTAACTGATTGCAAATAATCAACCACACACATATCATGATTTGCAGAAATTAAACACTTGTTACATGTTTGGCAAACAGAATTCGAATTTGAATTAATTACAGTACGCTTAGAGCTACTACTAGAATCAACATGATTCGTGGTGCTTAAGTTAGACTTATTTGTCCTAGGGTGTTCTTTTACTTTCTTCTTGTTGACACCTTTAGCTGGCGAGATCTTATTTTTCTTGGTATTGCTCCTAGGTTGTGATCCGCTAGCATTGGTGCAACAGTTTACTCCTGTAGAAGGAGGCATATGGACATTAGTCTGTTGAGTGTTTAGTTACCCTACGTGTATGTGTATGTTACTATTTGACGTGTCACATTGTTCTTCAAAAGTAACTTGCTGTTTACTAATTAAAGGGGTAGGAGCATGCTTTTTATCTTGTTTGTTAAAGTCTTTCGGACAAGTGCCAATCACATATTCTAAGAGTTCCTGAGAGTGTTTAGTGTAACGGCAAGCAAAGATTATTGACCTATCTAAGGGTCGTTCAACCTTAGCTTCCTCCACTATTTCGCGAAGGGTTTTTACACTTTACTTAAGATGCCTGAAATAATCTAGATGAACTTCCCTATTGTTCCTATTACGAGGAGGAATCGGTTCAACATCTATAGCATACTTTCCTGGTGCAAGAACTGTTGGTTTTACATGATACTTAGTGACACTTTTCATTTTAGTCTGCATTTGGGCTTTTAGATTCTCATTTTCAGTTTTCAAGGCATTTGTCTGTTCTAGATGCTTAGCATGAGTGATCTTAATAGAATCATGCAATTCTTTGTAATGCTGCTTAATTTTTGCATTTTCTGCCCTAAAAAGCTCATTTTGTCCTTGAAAAACAATGACTTTTTCAGTTAACTGAGTGATCTGAAAATCTAAGGCCCTGAAGTCAAGTGTACGGTCAGCTTCACTACGGGTCTCTTGTAAGTGAGAGATTTGCGTTTTTAATTTATTAATGACGTTGTCCTTTCCTTGAAGAGAAGCTTTCATTTTTTCGATTATAAAGGCTGAATCAAAATCAGGAGTATCTCTAGCGGGTGTTGATGGATTATTTCGAAAACTTTCTTTAAGGTTTTGATACTTTAACTGTAGGTTTAAGTGATTTACCACAAGTTTGGAAAACCGTTTAACTAACTCCTTATGATTACCATTTTGAATCTTCTCACGTAAATTAGAAAGCTCGGCTTCAAGTTCTAGACAACGTGCCTCAACAATAGTGTGAGCATCATGCATTTCAGTAAATCTAGAAACATTAAGCTTAGAATTCGTTGCAACGTAAAACACTTATTTGGACAAGCAATCAGCAATTAAATTATCATGTGCAATATGAAGGTTTTTCCGTTCAATCTCATCATGTTTCCTGTCCACAACATTTTGGTCAACCTCAGCTTCCAATTCTTCAAAAACATCTTTCATTTCTTTAATTTCTTTAGTTAGAGCCTTTTGAATGCCCTCAAAATGTTCTTTAAGTGTTTTGAAGAATGGAATAACCTCCTTGAGATAACATTCCTTGGTTTATTCAAAACCCCTTTCCTCTTCCGTGAGCCCAGTTGGTGTAATTCTCCTTTTACAGGTTTTTTCAAATTCCGAAAAAAGTTGTATGAGTGTAAAAATATTAATTTTCACTTGACTCTTTGTTAGAAGCACCCTAGGGACAAGCGTTGCAGGTGTATTTGGCGGGTACATCGTCAACGCTTTGATATGTCTTGAGGCCGTGGTCTGCTTTTTGAAAGCTTCTGCTTTCATCTTGATTAGATCTTGAGACCAAAATATTTGCTCGGGGGTAAATTGCTTCTGTGGTGTGGAGGTCGCTAAATAATTCTCTTTCGAGTAATCAGGTGGTGCAATCTTAACCTTATTAGTCACATACTCAGGGTCTTTTATTTTGTTATTCATTTTCCTCCTAGTGATTTCAGCTATCTCTAGGGTATCCTCTGTGTTGTGCACTATAGCCGAAACATGATTATTTTTGATAATTTCATAACTATTATATAGAGCAGGCTAAACTTGCTTTGCACGGGTGAGGCATAAAGGTTCTTGTAGCCAATAGCCACTTTATTCTGTTCATTATAATAGGGCTTTAGTTTACACAACATGTAAACTGTTTGAAGAGACTAGTCTTGTTTGTATAATTTATCCTCGACCTTTTCTTTTAAAGCTTTCATGTCCAAAAATTCTTCAAGGTATTTGTTTTCTTTCTGTTTAAAATCCTTTTTCAAAGACGTAACTTCTTCTACCATTGACTTGTTATGGTTGATGGTAGAAGCAAGTTGCATTTTTACAGAATGAAGTTCCTTTTTCAAATTTTCTTCCTTAATATTACGGTCAGTGATAACTATTCTTAATTGTTCATCAATCTTTTGTTCTCTTTCTGTTAATTCAAACTTGGCCCGTCTTTCATACAGTTCAACTTGTTCCTTATATGTTGCAAGTTCAGCAGTTAATGAATTATCAACTACTGTGTTCCGTGTTGTGTCAGAGACAGATTGGGCATGCGGTTCATGCATATCATTAAATATCATCATGTATGCATCATTTGGAACAGAAGATACATTACTTTGTACAACTGGCACTGCGTTGTCCTTTACATACTGATCATACGGAATCATATTACTATCACTCGTATAATTAGCATGTGAATCAACAACGTAGTTTGGTTGTACATCGTCATGCATCTCGTGTTCTTCATGATGTTCACAAACAGCATCCTGATAGTGATCATGGTCGTGTACCTCAGATAGAATGTCCGAATCATAAGACGGACCAGCTTCATCATAAACAGGATCTGCGGATGATAGATTAGCCATGAACATAGTCTGTGCCGTGGGAGCCTCATCAACATCAGAATCAAAAGCATCACAGTCATCAGCTTGAAACACATTATCCACATTGAGTGCTAAGTCCTGAACAGGTTGCTCATCCACATCTTCATCAATAGCATTGTCTTGTCTACCTGCAATAAACAATAACTGCTCTTCCATCTTATGCCACCTCCATTCACCTGAGCTGCATCAGCAACATCTTTGTCTTTAAAGTATTTAGAGTCACAGTGGACATCTTGTTGTGTGCATTCTTGCTATGTGGCCTATACCGTTGCAGTTCTAGCACTTAATCTGCCTTGCTTGACCTGGATTAGCATTCCCAACTCTGTTCTGTGCTCCACCATAACCAGCTGCACCTCCACCCCGTGCATTGTTCCCCTGACCTCTATTCTGTCGACCCTGAACATTCTGAACCACAACTCTCTCGTCTTGAACTATAGCTTGGTTCCTTGTATTAGATGAAGTTCTGAGTTGATTATTTGTTTGAGGTAGGTATGTTTTGTATGATTGGGTGAGACGGGAAAGTGTGTTGGTTAAATTCTCAATTAAGTTGTTTGTTGGAGAGAGTCCTGAATCTAGTTGAGTGTTGTCAGCAAAGTATGGTGGAACATATGTGGATGGTGGAGTTGTAGATGATTGTGAATAGTGCTGCTGGTGTGAGACATTTAACATCAACGCAAGTGGATCCACAATGTGTTGAGTGAATCGATCCAGCATCATTTTGTTTTCATTGGCATGTGTCTCGTGTTGCTTCAGATAAGCATACAGTTGATCATAGTTGGAGTCCCTCAACCCTCTATTCAGTTTCACTGCTGTTACAAATCTACCCCATTCAGGCAACATGTTGTTCATAAACTTGGAGTTCAACTGCATTCTGGACATGGTCATCTTGATGTTCCGCATGTCATTGATGAGTTTGGAAAACCGAACATAGTAGTCATGAATGGTTTCTCTCTTGTTCTGACAGAAGTGTTCAAAGTCATCATACAGTTGTGATTCACGGTCCTCTTTTGTTAATTCTAAACCTTCCAGGAGCATCTTCACATTGTCCTATATGTCCATTGCATCGGTATAATGATTGATAAGGAAGTAGATATCTTTTGGCAGCCCTTGAAATAGGATGTTCATTGCTCTAATGTCAGCATTGTACCTTTCCTTATCTTTAGGTGACAAGTCAGAATAGACTCGTGGTCGTTCTGGACCCAGATTTAGGGCACCTTCAGTCCCTTCAGTTAGTGTTTCCTGAAATGTCCCCATCAGAAATGGTCCTTCATCAATTGACATCAGAATGTTCACACCATTCTATTTACCCCGATAATATAATCGAATACGTTGTTGCCATAATGCAAAGTCAGTCCTATCAAGCATAGGTGGTCGGGTATCTGAACCGGCACATTGGACGTCTTCCGAAAGGTTAGCCATCTTAATTGATTGTGAAATGTTTAAGTTGATCAAACAATGATTAGTGATTGTATGTTAAAAGTGGTGATTGATTGTCTGATTTGGTGAATTGTTGTAAAGGTTTGTTAGGATTACACGTTGAAGAATTCAGTTCAAAATTCCAAAAAGTCAATAACTCGCTGGAAGAGAGTAGATAACTCACTGGCAAGAAATTAAATTGATAGAGTTCCTGTTCACAAGTCGCTAGAGAAGAATCTTCAAAAACCTGTAACTCGCTATGCTTAACTCGCTGGAAGAGAGTTGACAACTCGCTGGCAAGAAATTAAATTGACAGTGTTCCTGTTCACAAGTCGCTAGAAAACAATCTTCAAAAACCTGTAACTAGCTATGCTTAACTCGCTGGAAGAGAGTTGACAACTCGCTGGCAAGAAATTAAATTGACAGAGTTCCTGTTCACAAGTCGCTAGAGAAAGATCTTCAAAAACCTATAACTCGCTAGTATGTAACTCGCTACCTGTAACTCACTACCTGTAACTCGCTACCTATAACTCGCTACCTGCACAAAACGACAACTCGCTGACACAGTACTTTCTAACACAGTGTACGATTCTGACAACTCGCCAGTACAATGATCTAACTCTCTAGGAAGATCAACGAACAGTAGCCTAACTCGCTAGAATGAAAAAAATTGGGTTTTCACCTAAAAACACCTAAAAATCACCCTTTTGAACGTTTTTGCCTGGTTTCTTTTGCACAACTTGGTACTAGAAGGCTATAGCAACTATAAAAACATGAACTTTAATATCACAAACGTCAAGATCAAAGAAAACCAAGAACAAGACTATAAACCTTCAAATACCAAACTTTTGATCTAAACTAACCAAGAAAAACGCACACACAATCTAGCTAATCATCCCATATGCTCTGATACCAATTGTAGGATATTGGAAATCATAACACAATCGAATGACTAGAGGGTTAGCCAAGTTCTAGAGAGAGAAAGTGAGGGAGAGCTTTCTAGAGTGAGAAAGTGAACTTGTATAAATGAAATGACCAACCCACCTCTTCCATGGCATGGAAAAGGCTTTTATACTTACAATAAAACCGGCCTAGGGCCTTGGTAAAGGGCTAATATGTTGGGTTTACTACCTGGCCCATTACCGAACATTATACATTAACTACTTAACTACGAGCAACAATAAACGGTAAAATACACGGGATGACTGAGTCTTTTTCTAATATCTAACAGGAAGTACCAAAGACCGACCATTTAAATTACTGTATTGGACTGATAAGGTGGTTAAGTTTAGGTATTCATTCTCATGATCCAGCCAGAACCGGAGGGATCTACCCAGGGATATTACACTAGATAGTGTAGTAGTCCTTAGGTATGAAAAAAGGAGTAAAAGTAAGAATAAGAGAAAAGTGCCGACTGAGATGGAGCTATTACTGAAACAAACCCAACAAGGTACTAGTTATGAAGTCTTGGTAAGCGTTGAAGGGGTTGAAGAATTAAAAAGAAAAGTTAAGATAAAGGGTGAAAAGAAAGAAGCCCTCCTTACACTTAGGCAGAAACCAGGTCAATACATCTTCTGTCAAGAATCACAAAGATGATTGCTGACATTAAAGACTGACATCATGGACCCAGTGATGCAATGTACAACCCTCCCTAGCCACTCAGAATCTCTCAAAATATTTTTGTTGCATTTCTCACAGAGATTACACGCATTTCTATCAACTTTCTCACTCTGAGTTAGTTGGTATTGAAAAAGTGGCAGTCTGATCCAGCCTTCGAACACTAAAACCAAAGTGCACTATTGAGTCTAGAGCCAAAAGAGATCATCCATAAATCTCTAAAGGACACTTAGCCATTATAAGCTGGTTTCTCACATACTGTGAAAACCAATAATATCATTAGAGTCCTACGCATTATCCTTGTGATCTTGCCAGAACATCAGAGTGATACTTAAGTATTCACAATGACGATGGAAATCCTACTTGAGCCAACATCAAACAAGCTCTCGGTAGGTGACTTGTGCGATTCTATATGAATCAAGCTTGTGACAACTAGAAAGCAACAATGGTGCGATTCTATATGAATCAAACTTGTTCCAGGTTATGAATCGATGATTGATGAATTTTGAAATGATAAAACTCTCGATGTGTCACAAAACCACTTTAGCAAGTAAAGCGTCGATTGATTTCAAATCAATTTTTATTCAATCGGAGAGACAGTAACTCACTGGTTCACTCTTATCGTGATGTCTGCTTTGAGACATTCTGAAAATAAGAACATGCTAAGTATGATGAATCTAATACACAAGTGTTAGAAAGATTCAATACTGCAAGCTAGAAATCCTGTCAAGGAGATTCTTCTTAAATTGAATCTACTTGATCACAGGTCGATCCTCACAGATTCGAAGGTTACTCCAACTAAACACGAGCGAATGACAAAGCCATATTCGTCCCCCTGCTTTATTGCTAACTTTTTTAATGCAAGATACTTAAAGATGGAGGTGAAAGTACCTGATTCCAGTTGTCTCAAAGATTCATAACCACATGTTCATACTCGACCGACAAATATAAAGACATCATGAAAGCTCAAGTACATGCTTCAAGACTTTCGCTACTCTGATATAGTACGTCTTTCTTGAAGTGATGAAGTATTAAAGTCAAAGAATTTCAAAAAAAATTTGTCACTCTTATACCGAACGTCTTTCTCGAAGTGACGAAGTGTTAAAGCTAAAGAATATCAAGAAAGATGGTTACGCTCGCTTTCAAACATCAAGAACAATATGAGCATGTCGGTCCAGAAGTTACAAGATCACAAGAAGGCAAAGATTACAAGATGGAGAATAGAGATTATGCTTGGTTGATGATCTTAAAAAGCTCAAAAGATCAAATACAAGTCAAGAACAAGATACAAGCTAAAGCCTAAAAGTCTAAAGATTGCTACATCAAAATTCACAAGATAAAGAACATGATAACAAGTGGAGTGACCTCCCTTAGGGGGAGATTGTTAGGAATCTAAAAAAGGATCGTTCACTCTACGTATTTTACTTTTCTAGCTCGTAGTCCATAATGTATTTTTTAGTAAGCTAACCGGGCCAAAAGGCCCATGGAAAGCCCACAAGCTAACCATGGCCGGTCTATAGGGTACTATAAATACCCTCTCCATGCCTTGGAGAGGGTGGTTGGTTGTTCATTTTCTCACACATTAATGCATTTCATTTCTATGTTTACTTTCTCTCTCTAAGTGTTCATCCAACCCCTTCTCTCTCTCTCTTTAGAATCACCTCTCTTTCCCTCTCATCAAGTATGTTATTTGATTAGTCTTCAAACACGACAAGAAAGCTTTGAAACTTAAAACAACTTTATTAAATAAACCTTTAACAAGTTAAAGCTTCGATAAAAAACCTTCTATAGTTCTTCTTTATTTTCTAAACGAAAACCATAGAAAAAAAACAAGACCTGGTGTTATTGTTTTTTCGTCTATAACCTGAAAAAAACCTAAAACACCAAAAAACCTTTGTCGATATTTAGTAACCAAAAAGAGCAACAAACCTTAACTTTATTTAACCCGAAAAATCAAAAACCCTTTGTTAGGAATTATGCATTCCTGAGTTAGTACCATTAGTTATACTAGTTAGTACCGCTAGTTGTAATTTGTACTGATAGTACAAAATGTTAGTACTGATCAAATAGTTAGTACCGTTAGTATAAAATAGTTAGTACCGTTTATAAGATATGCATGAGATATCTTAGGAAAGGATATGCATAATCTTTATACGCATTTTGTAAAGCCCATTAGGGTTTCCTTGGTGTATAAAAGGAACCTTAGGCATAGTTAGTAGACATAGTTCTACACAGATCAATATAGATCGATTAGCAATCATAGTTTTTGTAATCTGTAACCTAGGCAGATTCAAGTTATAATATAAAGTTCTTTTGTGATTCTTAGTATTGTTCTTCTTAGCATTATTGATTAGTTTCCGCATAATCAATAGTGTTCAAATCAGTGTTTCATTATTGTTGCTTTAGAATTATCTAAAGGAACAAACCCTTTACAAGCTAAAGGTTAAGATCTATTCAGAAAACGATCCAACAAGTGGTATCAGAGCTTGTGTGGAAACTCTGAATAAGAAGAACTCAATTGTAAGATGGCAGAACAAGACATTCCTCCACCCACTATCACAGCAATGAAAATCCCTATCATTAGGAAGGGAGAATATGATATTTGGAGCATGAGAATGTGATAATATATCTATCACACAGACCATAACCTATGGGATGTTATTGTCAATGGAGATCTAGAAGAAGAGCCTGCACCAACTGGAGAAACATCTGCTCCTCCTGCTCCTAAGACTGCCAAACAACTGGCTGCTAAAAGGAATCAGGAAAGAGTTAAGAGCATCTTGCTTTTAGCAATACCTGATGAATACCTCCTCAAGTTTCACAATGTTGCAGATGCTAAATCACTCTGGGTTACAATCAAATCAAGGTTTGGAGGTAATGAAGAATCCAAGAAGATGCAGAAAAATGTTCTAAAACATCAATTTGAAAACTTTACTACTGCATCAAATGAAAGTCTGGACAAGGCTTATGATAGGTTCCAAAAACTCATAAGTCAATTAGAGGTTCATGGTGCTCAAATATCAAAGGAAGATATCAACCAGAAGTTCCTAAGAAGTCTTCCTCCTTCATGGAATCAAATTGCTCTAATCATAAGAAATAAGCCAGACATTGATGAGATTGATATTGATGATCTCTACAACAACCTTAGGGTCTATGAAGATGAGATGAAAAGGTGTTCAAGTTCCACTTCTACTTCTCAAAACTTGGCATTTCTTTCCTCTGAGAACACTAGCAGTACTAATGAAGTTAGTACTGCTAGTGGAGATTTTGGGGTTAGTACTGCTGAAGGAATTAGTCAAGTTTCAACTACCCCATGTGCTCATGATGTAGCGTGCTCTTTCTTTGCACAACCAACAACCAGTCCTCAACTGAAAAATGAGGATTTTCAGCAGATTAATGAAGATGACTTAGAAGAATTGGATCTTAGATGGCAGGTGGCTATGTTGACTGTCAGAGTGAAGAAGTTCATTCAGAAGACAGGAAGGAACTTGGATTTCAAAGAAAAATGACATGTTTCTCTTGATAAGTCAAAAATTGAGTGCTACAACTGTCATAGAAAAGGGCACTTTGCTAGGGAATGCAGATCTGGAAGGAATCAAGGGAGAAGATCTTATCGTGACAATGGCAGGAGCAATGCACCAACAAATGAATCTTTATCATAGGTATTGGTGGCTCAAGATGGTCTAGGAGGCTATGACTGGAGTAATGATTTTGAAGTAGAACCAGTCAACTATGCTTTACTGGCAATCTCTTCTTCAAGCTCATCAAGTTCTTCTAACAATGAGGTACAAAAATGTTCTAAACAATGTCTTGAATCTTTTAAAACTCTTCAAAAGAATTATGATAGTGAAAAAGAAAAACATAACAGAGCAAAACTAGAAATTCAGGGTTATGAGTTAGCCTTAGAGTCACTAGAATCTAGGATACTTGTACATGAAAAGAATGAACTGGCTTGGTGTGAAAAATATGAGTTTCAAAACTATGAGCTTAAATGCAGAGAAATAAAAATTAACAACCTTAACCTGGAATTAGAGAAAGTTGTTAAGGAAAGAGATGAGTTGAAATTAAAGATAGAAAAATAGGTAGAATCGTCCAAGAATCTTGATGAATTATTCAACAGTCAATTGAGTGCTAGAGATAAAACTGGTTTAGGATATGGCACACAATTGAATGAAATGAGTAACAATTCTGAAACTGATAGTGAGATTAGTTTGAGTGTTTTTGATGTCAGATCAAGTGATGAAGAGAACACACCAGCAAATGATAGGTTCTCTAAAGCAGATAGGTTTCATGTTGTTCCCCCTCCTATAACATGGAACTTCCTAACCCTAAGGGCTGACATATCATTTGTAGGTTTAGATGAATATGCCAAAGTATATGACCATTTGATCAAAGATTGTAATTTTCATGACAAACAGAGTCAAGAACCTAAGCTAAAAACTGTGGTCAATACTGGTCCAAGGGTGGACAAACCAGTATGGGATAATACTAAAAGGGTTAATCATCAAAAAATTTCAAAATACCCTCATTTAAGAAAGACTTTTGTCCCATCGGGAGTACTAACAAGAACAGGTTTGATTACTCCTATTAAGCAAAATGAGAAAAGAGCAGTTCACAAAGTTAGTACTGTTAGGCCAGTTAGTACAGCTAGGCATGTTAGTACTGTTAGACCTTTTGCTCTAAAAATAGCACAAACTAGTAGTGCTATTAGACCAATTTACCCAAGAATGGACAATGTAAGACCAAGAGGCTCATATTTACCTATCAAGAGGTCTTACTATATAAAACCAGCTTTTAGACCCAAAGACTTAATACAAGATGTTAAAACTTTTAAGGTTCAAAATATGACTACTGTTGGGACAAGAGCAGTAGTTAATACTGGTAAGGGTAAGATGGATACTGACCTTAAAAAGTCAAGGTGGGTTTGGAGGCCTAAGGGAAATTACTTGGATCATGTGTCTAAAGATAGTGGATCATTCATGCTCAAGAAGGTTGAGTATGTTAACCCAAAAGGGATTTCCATGTCTGTAATGGGTTGGGTCTCTAAGAGATACTAATTCTCTTACCTTTTATGCAGGGCAATCCAGAGATCTTATTACATGATCATGTAGTGGTGGATAGTGGTTGCTCTAGACATATGACTGGCAACAAAGCTTATCTTTCCGACTATGAAGAGTTTAATGGAGGCTTTGTGGCTTTTGAAAGTGATCCCAAAGGAGGTAAAATAATGGGTAAAGGTAAAATCAAAACTGCTGATTTAGACTTTGATGATGTTTATTTTGTAGATGAACTTAAGTTTAACCTTTTCTCTGTCTCACAAATGTGTGACAAGAAAAATAGTGTCCTTTTTACTGAGACTGAATGCCTTATCCTGTCTCCTAGCTTTAAGCTTCTTGATGAAAGTCAAGTTGTACTTAGAGCTCCTAGAAAGGATGATGTGTACAACTTGGACTTAAAGAACATTGTTCTCTCTGGAGGTATAACTTGTTTATATGTAAATGCAATAGCAGATGAGTCTAAATTATGGCACAGGAGATTAGGTCATGTGAATTTCAATAATATAAACAAACTTGTTAAAGGTCACCTAGTTAGAGGTTTACCTTCAAAGGTTTTTTTGAATGACCACACTTGTGTTGCCTGTAAGAAGGGTAAGCAACATAAGGCCTCCTGTAAGGCCAAGTTAAAAAGAATCATCAGAAAGCCCCTAGAATTACTTCATATGGACTTATTTGGACCTATCTCTATAGAAAGTATTAACAAGAAAAGGTACTATTTGGTTGTGACTGATGATTTCAGCACATTTAGTTGGGCATTTTTCTTAGCTACCAAGGATGAAACATCTGAAATCCTTTGTAAATTTATCATAGGCTTAGAAAACCAACCGAATCATAATGTTAAAATCATTAGATGTGATAATGGGATAGAGTTTAAGAACCATTCTATGAATGAATTCTGTGCTAAGAAAGGAATAAAAAGGGAGTTTAGTGTGGCTAGAACTCCACAGCAGAATGGTGTTACAAAAAGGAAAAACAGGACCCTAATTGAGGCAGCTAGAACTATGTTAGCAGACTCACTTTTACCTATCCCATTTTGGGCAGAGGCAGTAAGTACTTCCTGCTATGTACTGAATAAGGTATTAGTGACCAAACCTCAAAATAAGACACCTTATAAACTATTAATAGGTAACTCACCTAATATTAGTTTTATGAGACCTTTTGGGTACCCCTTGACCATTTTAAACACCTTAGATTCCTTAGGCAAATTTGATGGGAATTCTGATGAAGGTTATTTTCTTGGATACTCTACCACTAGTAAAGCCTTTAGAGTATACAACAAAAGGACCAAAAGGGTGGAAGAGAATATGCACATTGATTTTCTTGAAGATTAACCAAATATGACAGGAACTGGTCCTAATTGGATGTTTGATCTTGATTTTCTCACCAATTCAATGACCTATATTCATGTTAGTGTAGAAAATCAGGTTAAAGTGGATGCAGGTATACAAGATTCTTATGTTGCAGGTTCATCAGGAAAAGATAAAGGACCTACTCAGGAATACATATTGCTTCCACTACAACCTCATAGGACAAGGATTCTAGTAGAAGATGTTGCCCCAACTGCACATGAAAAACCTTCTAAAAGTTCTCCTAAAGACAATGATGTACAAGATTCAGAAGATGTTGCTGATATAGAAGGACAACATCAGATGACAGAAGATGAACAAGTCTTGCATGATGAACTTGAGAAGATGATTACTCAAGAAGTGGTTGCTAAAGCTCTGGATGATGCCACAAGACAAGCTTTTGAAGAAGAAAAGAGGAATATTGCATCTCAAAAGAGGGCAGCTTAAACTACCAGTATTAACAAACTTAGTACTGGTAGGTCATCTGTTAGTACTACTACCACGCCATATGTTAGGGTTGTTAGTACTCCCACATGTGCAAATGCTGGTGAATCATCATTTGTCTATCTTGGAGGAAAAATACCTATTGATGCATCTAATCTCCCTAATGCTGATTTACCCATTGATCCAAATATGCCTAATTTGGAAGATGATTCTGATGCATTTTCTAGTGATGACATCTTCAATGAAGCCTATGATGATGAGAGTGTGGGTGCAGTGGCTGATTTCAACAATATGGATGACATCATTAATGTCAGTCCTATTCTCACACTTAGAATTCATAAGAATCATCCAAAAGATCAAATTCTAAGAGATCATAAGTTAGCAGTTCAAACAAGAGGAAAGATTCAAAAGGCTTCTTCAGCACAACAAGCATTGGTGAGCTACATCTCCAAACATCTTTAAGAATACAAAGGATGAGAGAAGTATTGTTGTAAAAAACAAAGCCAGGCTTGTAGCATAAGGGTTTAGACAGGAGGAAGGAATAGATTATGATGATGTTTTTGCACCTGTTGCCAGGATAGAGGCAATCAGGTTATTTTTAGCCTTTGCATCATACATGGGATTTACTGGATTTACTGTCTACCAAATGGATGTTAAAAGTACATTTCTCTATGGAACTATTGAAAAGGAGGTGTATGTCCATCAACCTCCAGGCTTTGTTGATCCTGCTCATCCAAACAAAGTCTATAAGGTGATTAAATCTCTTTATGGTCTTCATCAAGCCCCTAGAGCTTAGTATGAGACACTTTCTTCTTTTCTGATGGAAAATGGTTTCAGGAAAGGTACCATAGACAAAACATTGTTTATTAAGAAGAAAAAGAGTGATATTATGTTAGTCCAAGTGTATATGAATGACATTATTTTTGGTTCTACAAAGAAGTCTATGTGTATAGAGTTTGAAGACTCTATGCACAAAAGATTCCAAATGAGCTCCATGGGTGAACTCACTTTATTTTTGGGACTTCAAGTGAAGCAACAACCTAATGGAATCTTTATTAGTCAGGATAAGTATGTAGCTGACATCCTTAAGAAGTTTTATTTTTGGTCTATCAGAACAGCTACTACTCCTATTGAGTCTAAAAATCCACTGGTCAAGGATGAAGATGGTGAAGATGTAGATGTACATATCTACAGATCTATGATTGATTCCCTGATGTATTTGACTGCATCAAGGCCAAACATCATGTTTGTTGTGTATGCCTATGCTAGATTTCAAGTCACTCCAAAAGCCTCACACTTAAATGCAGTAAAAAGGATTTTTAGATACCTCAAACATCAACCCAAATTAGGTTTATAGTATCCCAGGGATTCACCTTTTGAACTATAAGCTTTCTCAGACAGTGACTATGAAGGAGCCAGCCTTGACATAAAGTCAACAACAGGTGGCTGTCAATTTCTTGGTAGAATATTGATATCTTGGCAATGCAAGAAGCAGACTATTATGGCAAATTCTACTACTAAGGCAGAATACGTTGTAGCTGCTAACTGTTGTAGGCAAGTACTATGGATACAAAATCAGATGATGGATTATGGTTTCAATTTCATGAACACCAAAATCCATATTGATAATGAGAGCACTATAAGTGTTATTAAGAATCCTGTTGCTCATTCTAAAACCAAGCATATCGAGATTCGATTTCATTTTATCAGAGATTGCTATGAGAAAAGACTGATAGAAGTTATCAAGATTTACACAGACTCTAATGTTGCAGACCTTCTCACCAAAGGATTTGATGCACAAGATTTAACTTTTTGGTAGTTAGCATTGGGATGTTAAATATGTAGCTATATTTGAGGGGAGGTTATATGTACACTAGAGGGTAAATATGATAACATACTTGAAGAATCAAGCAGGTTACAAGGAGAGCTACTTCAAGAAAATAAGCTATAATGACATCAGACCAATTTTTAAAAGGGCATGGGATCATGTCAATACTTTTATTCCTATATGGTCTGAAGTTGAAAAAGAATCTTCTAAACCAAGTGAAAGAGAAACTTCAAAAACAGTGGAAGAAGAGAAGGTTGAAGAAGAAGATGTGAAACCTGAGCTAGTGTTGATTGAAAAGAAAGCTGTTAGAATTAGAAGAAAAACACTTGCAAGAAGAAGAGCAAGTGACAAACAAGGTCAAGATAGCTCAAATAAGCAATGTTGTATAATTTTATCATAAGCTCCTAATAAGCTCTTATAAGCTCTGAATTACTACATAAGTTTGCTTATACTCAGTTTAGCCTTCAAAAGC
>BQNB010040747.1:0-47200 GCA_026074375.1 Tanacetum coccineum
TACGAAACTAATTGAACATCATTGAGCTCTGCGTGATACACGGAAGTTGAAACAATTCCTCACCACATACTCACCCTTGTTCACATTTCCTTATAGTGAGTCTGTTATCTCAGTTTCGCTGAATATACGGTCTCATCTTCAACACCATTCATTTCTTGAATGGTTGTTTTGACAAATTTAAAACGGCCAACTAAACAAAAAAATTATATCGAACGATCTTTAACCAAGACAATCACAACTTCAAAAGCATGACAATAGAAGGTCTAATTTTTTTCGAACTGACAAATTCTGAGCGATCGAACAAAATCCAAATGATCCAAGTATGACAAAGTCTTCAAACACCAGATCGATCCAAAAATTCAATAGCAGATTTAAAATCTATTGGCTCACTTATTTGATAAGTATTATGGTCGACTTCAAACTTATTATTTTAGTATGAAACAAATTCAAGTTAATAGATAACTTGACGAACGAGCTCTTATAATTTAAACGCCAAATATACAAGCAGCAAAACAGCCCTGTCAAGTTGGGTATAACATGACTAGTCTAATATCAACCATTAGATCTAATCAAAGGTGGAGATTAGAAGCCCATAACTTGCTTTTGTTTTTTCTTTTTAATTGAAGTTATATTTTTCTCTTATTTATTGTTTCTACAAAACTATGACAAAGTAAGGACTGATTTAAAAAATGTAGGGGCGTTCCTTTTTTTCTAACAATTATGAACATGTGAACATATATTTTCATTTTATAAAAAAATGGATTTTATAACTTCTCACCTTTGGCGGTGTTTCTTTAATAGGTATGTTAGGCGGTATATGTTTTGTTTTTTGTTTTGTTATACTTTTAGGCTACCCACTATAAGCCGGTTGTTGGGTTCGGTCGACCGACAACCCACTCGGTCGGCATTATTCGGTCGTTGCCGGTCGTGGGTCGATTTTGATCGTTCTAACGATCGGTGTCGTGGGAAGAAAATGCCAAAAATCCAAACGGTACACTATATTATAATAAAATAAAATAAAATTTAACTTTTAAAATTAAACACTATAAATACCCAACTTATTTCACTATTTTTTTCACATATTCAACCCACTATTCTCAATACGCATTCAAACAAATTCTCTCTATACACTTTCACAAATGTCTTAAGAGCTATTTTTTATAACTCTTCAGACGATAAAGATGAAGTTAATAGCGAGCTCACTAAGCCTAAAAGCCGATTTAGTGGAACACCTTTGGAATCATGAAAATTACTGTAACAATATTTAGTCATTTTATTATCGTAATGTTTTAATGTTATTTGAATTATTATGTAATGTTTTTATTTTTAATGAATTTAATTTTGTTGTTAAAAAAAATTGAAAAAAAAACTAAAGGTTACCTTATAATGGCAAAAGGTCACATGTAGATCGCGGAAGAAAAAAAGCTGATATGACAGAGGAAAATGTACGTCGCTAGTAGTCCTTATAGTGGGTAACCTTACTTAAGCATATATGTATGTAGGTGAAAGATTACTATTAAATATTACGTTTTTACTATTAAATTAATTTCCTTTAAAAACAGATAGTAGTTGAAGATAGAATTTTGGTAAAAGAAATATGACAAGAAACAATAATTAATAGAAAAAATAATTCAATTTAAAGTATACTTTTAATCTTCATCTTTGATTAGATCTAATGGCTGATATTAGCCTAACATGACTAGTCTGTCATGTTATACCCTGAGAGAATTCTTACCTAGTGATTATTTGCATATTGGCAATTTGGCATATTGCAAAATGCAAACTCACGTAAATAAGAAGCCAAGCCCAAGTATAAAAATAAGCCCATTTTATATGGGTCGTCTTGCTTTAGGTCTACTAGATGGGCCAAACAGCTTCTTGGGTTGGTTTGTGTGGAATATAAGCCCGTAATCATTTCGAGCTCATTTTTCGGGTCGAACTCAATGCTTGAAATAATCGACTCGGACGAGCTTGATTCGAGTTCGATATTAGTTCGAATCATTCTAACTCTCATAGGAAATAAAAGAATGCGAAGTTTGTTGTGTCAAATAACTTTTAATCAAGCCAATCTTGTGTAATAAGATTTCTAACCACCGAAGATACAATTAGTCTTGAAGGCTAATCAAGGAAGACGGTCAGAGCTAACGATGAGTTATCCACTCGGAGATAACAGTTGGTTCGAAATAACTAACAAAGAGCCATGAACATGATTTGTTGGTGTTGTGTGACCCAGATCAGGGTGAAGACAATCATAGCCTAGCTAATTAGCAAAGATGGTTACCGGATATCATTTGAAGTCGTGTAATCACTTTCCAAATAAGATTATTCAACCCTATGCATGGGTATCACGAATACCTCCTTGGGATAAAACCAAGTGTTTGTTCTTGTTCTAGGCACATATCAAGAACCTTGCGTTTCTATGTGTTTTTGTTTTCTGTGTGTTTTTCCATGCAATTGTGATCCCTATTTATAAGGGATTTACTTAAAACCTAATAATGGAATTAATGAGAAATTAATGGCCAATTAATCTTTTCTATAATTATCTTCCATGATTTAGGAATTAGTGGTTACATAACCAAATTAAATATATGGTCATTAATGCAGTCAAATCTGCCACTTAAATAGGCAAAAGTTGTTACAAAACATTTAATGTAGTCAAACCTGCCACTTAAATGTTTGTAACCACCCATTTAATTCTAACCACTAAAAGAGTCAGGGAAAATCAGTGACTTGATGGGTGTACACTCCGTACCTCCAAACCCATTTCCAAGTATGATCCGATTCCCACAATTGCACTAAATTTCCAACAATCCTCCCCAATTTAGTACAATTCCTTTGCATGAAAAATTGAACATTAAACAAAACAAGTGCATAAATGAAAATGTCCTGAGGATTGAATTTCCATCTTAGTAAATTACACGTTCAAATATTCGAGAATCAGGGTGTTCTAAGAATTGAACCCTTCAACCCATTTGAATACCTGAAGATAAAATACACACAAGTTTTCAAACACATAAGAAACTCCTGACACTATACAAGCCATGTGTCCATATCCAATTCATAAATGTTGTAAGAGCCAAAGTCCATGCTCCCTGAAGCGGCAAAACCTCAACATTTACATAGGTGGTTCCTCTTTATTCATGCTCCTGCTAAGCACTTTTTCAAAGAAATTAACCATTGAGAAGTAAAGACTTCATCCTCCTTTTCAACAGGTTTCAAGCACATCCTTGGGATGATATGTAAATACATGTGCTTCAGTCTTCTGAACGTTCAGCTTTCCACATTGAACTCAGCTACAAAGTTTCCTTAGTAGGGAGTTAGGTGTCATAGCATTCAGCGACTTAGTTGGACTTTGATCCCATCCCTTCAGTAGACTTTATAACCAAGTCTCTAGCCCGTCCCTTCGTCAAGTGATCAACTAAGTTTTGTTGAGACCTCACAAACTCTATAGATATCACCCCATTCATGATCAGATCACGAATCATGCTATGCCTGACACCTAAGTGTCTAGACTTCCCATTGTACAACTGGCTATAAGCCTTTGCCAATGTAGCAACACTATCACAGCGGATAGTAATAGGTGCTATAGGTTTGGACCATAATGGAATCTCAAGGAGCAAGTTTTTTAACCATTCAGCTTCCTTATTAGCAGCTGCTAAAGCCATAAATTTTGATTCCATTGTTGAACCAGTGATGAAAGTTTGTTTCTTGAAAGCCCAAGAAATTGCACCACCACCAAGCAAGAATACCCAGCCACCTGTAGACGAATTATCTTCAGTGTTGCTGATCCAGCTTGCATCAGTGTAACCTTTCAATACTGAAGGATAACCAGTATATGTCAATCTATAGTCCATAGTTTTCTTTAAGTACTTCAGTACCCGCTGAATTGCTTGCCAGTGCTGAGTACCAGGGTTACTAGTATACCTGCTCAGTTTACCAACAACAAAAGCAATATCAGGCCTTGTACAAGTCATGGCGTACATCAAGAAGCCAATCACCCTAAAATACTCAAGTTGAGATACAACTTGACCATTATTAGGCATCAGCTTCTCACTTGTATCCATAAGAGTACTAACTGGAGTGCAATCACAGTAATTGAATTTCTTCAGTACCTTCTCAATATAATGAGACTGGGAAATTGCTATTTTATTACTTTTATGTTTAATCCTAATACCAAGGATACCATCAGCCTCCCCTATGTCCTTCATAGAGAACCTTGATGACAAAAATTCCTTTGTCAGATCAACCTAAACTTGGTCAGTGCCAAAGATCAGCATGTCATTAACATATAAGCAAATGATGACTCCTTTACTAATTTTATCAAATTTGCTATATACACATTTGTCAGCTTGGTTAAGTAAATAACCATTAGACAAAACCACATCATCAAACTTTTGATGCCATTGCTTAGGTGCCTACTTCAGTCCATATAAAGACTTAATCAGTTTACATACCTTGTTTTCATTGCCAGGCATGATGAAGCCCTGAGGTTGATTCATATAAACCTCATCTTCCAAGTCACCATTCAAGAAAGCTATCTTCACATCCATCTGATGAATAATCAGATTGTGAATTGATGCTATTGCAATCAGCAGTCTTATGGTACTGATACGAGCCACTGAAGCATAAGTATCAAAGTAGTATATTCCTGAATTTTGTTTAAAGCCCTGAATAACCAGTCTTGCCTTGAACTATTCAATAGTTTCAAAGATCCTTTAGTTTTTTTTTTTGAAGATTCATTTGCAACCAAGAGGTTTGCAACCTGGAGGTAGATCAGCCAACACCCAAGTGTTGTTGCCCATGATGGAGTCAATCTCATCATTAATTGCTTCTTTCCAGAAATCAACATCCTGGGACTTTATTGCTTCATCAAATGTTTTGGGGTTATCCTCAACATTAAAGCAATAGGAGTGTTGATCAGAAACCTCATCCCTTGTTCCTTTAATTAAGTATAATTAAAATTTAGGTCCAAAATCCTTTAGAGTCCTATTCATTTTGCTTTTTCTATAGTAGATCTTAGTGTGTCTTAGGTTGCTAAACAACCTCTTCAATGACCTCTTCAGGGACCACTGAACAACCAATGTCTTCAGTTCCATTAGGAATCCTGAGACTTGGTCTAGGGACTGATGAGAATCTATTCTCATCAAAGATTGCATCCCTTGATTCAATTATAGAGTTAATTGAAACCAAATCATTAGGCTTAATGACATAGAACCTAAAAGCAAAAAAAAAAAAAAAAGAAACCAAAAAATAAAAAACACACCACCACCACCCGCCCAAAAAAAACAAAAATAAAAAAAAAAGAAAAAAAAAAAAAAAAAAAAACCCTTTAGAATGCTCAGCATATCCATCAAAGATGCATTCAATGCCTCTTTCACCTAAAGTTTTTAGCTTTGGATCAGGGAGTCTTACAACTGCCCTACAATTTAGTCCAGAGTTCATAAGGGGTAATCATGTTCCTTTTATTTGGAATCCTATTTAATAAATAGCAAGCTGTTAACATAGCTTCAACTCAGAACCTTTGACTCAGTCCTGAGTAGGACAACATGGGATTAACCATTTCTTTTAGTACTCTATTTTTCCTTTCAGATATACCATTTTGTTGTGAAGTATAGGGGGCAGTCATTTCATGGATAATACAGCATCATGGAAAATGCGAGTATCCTTGAGTACTCAACCTCCCCTGTCAGTCCTAAATCTTTTGATTTGGGACCCTTATTGTAATTCAATTTTAGTTTTAAATACTTTGAATTTATCTAATGCTTCATTCTTTGATTGTAATAAATAAACATAACAAAACCTGAAGCATCATCAATAAATGTCACAAAGTATTTTTATTCCCCAGTGAAGGAGTAGCATGCAGATCACATAAATCACTATGGATCAGCTCCAAAACTTCAGTTTCCGTATTTTTACTTTTGTTGAATTGGTTTTTCTTAGTATTTTGTTCAGCATGCAAGTTTTACACTTTTCAGTATCCATGTCAAAAGCTAGGATTAACCCGTTCTTAGACATATCTTGCATCCTCTTAAAGTGGACATGGCCAAGTCTAGCATGCCATAGGATTGAATCATTCAGTTTAGAGGTTGACATAAAGGCTGAAGCAATATTATCATTAACAATATTAAGCCTGAACATTTGATTACTCAAATAACCAAAACCAATAAGCATACCATGTTTGGATAAAATAAATTTATTAGATTCAATCACTTGTTTATAACCACAATTATTCAAAACACTACTAGAAACTAAATTCTTCCTTATATTAGGAACATGCAAAACATTAAACAACGAAACAATCTTTCCATAACTAAACTTAAGATAGACACAACCACGTCTATGCACCAGGGTTGTTGACTCATTTCCCATGTGAAGAATAGATCCATCATTCAGCGACTCATAGGTCTTGAACCAGCATCTATCTTTACACACATGAATTGTTGCTCCTGAGTTAACCCACCATGCAACATCATCATCCTGCACATAATAAGCCTTAGATACATATGTAACATAATAAACCTGAAAAGATTTATTAAACATATTCTGACCTTTCAGCGAGTTGGTAGAACCATCCACTGAACCATTTATGCCTAAACCATTGGCTTTATTGCCAGCTTTTCCACCTTTGCAATCCTTTTTCAAGTGTCTAGGATTCCTACACTTCTAACAAGTCACTTTAGACTTTTTGTTAGGATTGGCTTTGGTGTAATCATATAGTTTAGAAAAGAGATGTTAGTTTAGAGAGAGAGAGATTTGATTTTAGAAAATAAGATATTTGTGAGAATAGATATTTTCATATGAGAAAATATCTATATATATACCCCTACACATTTAATGTGACGCGAGGGATATTTAACTAGGACTCGGTGGGCATGGGTTTTTGTTTGGGATAAAACCCGAAAACAAATACAATATAGATTCACTATCGAGCCCGATTCCCGATATTATTTCTCTTACAACATTAACTAATATAAGACCGAACTCCGTCGTATAGTGACCGAGCTTCCTTGTTCGACGCAATAAATTGAGGCTAACAATCTCCCTCGAAGTGAGGTCTTGAACACGGAACGAGCTTCCTTTATTGACTCAATAAAATTGAGGCCAACATCTCCTCCCCCGAAGTGAGTCATTGATTACACTCCTTCATGATATCAGTGAGATTTCATTTGACGTTTAAGCTCGAGTGTTCATGTCTTTTTTATGTTTAATTTGTTGTAAACTTGTTCCTTCATGCTTTGGCCATCTTAACTTTGAGCCTTTGTCATTGTCCTTCTTGTCTTTGGCCATCTATAGCGATCTTTTGTTTTGACCAACAAATCTCATACTTTTGCATTATCTTGAAAGACTTCAAATCAGAGTTTTGCGGAGTCTTTAGTCTTTTTGTGTCTTGAGCTTCTAGATAGTATGTCTAGTAGATTGAGGTCATTGAATGAGGGATTGAGGTTGTCGTCACCACCGTTTGACCTGCAAAAGGTTTACGTTAGTGATAAATAAGAAAAATGATTAAAAAACAATCGACGTGTCACTCGTTAAAGAGTTTTTTGTAACACATCAAGAGTGTCATGTTTTTATCAAAATTCATCAACCGTCAATTCATTTACTAGACCAAATCGATATCCAGTTGTCACAAGTTTGATTCATATAGAATCTCGCAAGTCACCTACCGCAGTGCTGTTTGATGATGACACTGGAAGGATTTCCATTCGTCATTGTGAATTACAAAGAGTATCACTTCTGAATGATCTGGAAAATATCACAATGGAAATTGCGTAGGACTCTTGAGTAACAGCTTGTGAACCTGATGATGTTCAACAAGTGTTTGATATGGAATGTGTCCTAACGAGATTTTGATTGATCTCTTGGCTCTAAACTCGATTAGTGCATTTTGGTTTTAGTACTCGGAGGCTGGAGCAGACTGCCACCTATTCAATATCAACAATCTCAGAGTGAGATGTCAATAGATAACGTGTGTATCTCCGTGACAAGTGAGACAAGTTTCTGTCGAGAGAAACTCGAATGGGCTTGAAGGGTTTGTGCAATGCATCACAGGGCCATGATGTCAATTTCAATGCCAGCAATCAACTTGTGATTCGACATCATATGTATTTAACCCGGTTTCTCTAAGTTGTGTGGAGAGCTTCTTTCTTTAGACCCTTTATCCATACATTTCTTTTTTCATTCTTCAACCCTTCAATGCTTACCAAGACGTCATTACTATCACCTTGTTGTGATTGTTCCAGTGTTAGCTCAATCTTAGTCGACATTATTCCCATATACATTCATCTCCAATCATACCTAAGGACTGCTATTTCTAACTTTGGATTATCCTTGGGTAGATCCTCCGGTTTTGGTTGGATCATAGGATTGATTCCTAACCTAACCACCTTATGACTTCAGAATCGTCAAGGAATTAAATGTTGTTTGGTGTTATAAGATCGAACATAAAACCTTTTCTTACTGTTCAGCACTTTGAGTCAATTTAGATCTATTTAATTACATTTCTCCCCTTAATTAAATAATAAACACTTATTTTTAAAAATACTTGTGATTAAAATATGTCTGAAAATTCAATGTGGAGAAAATATTATTAGCGAAGAATGGTTTGGGAACATTTTGATAATGTTGTTTGAATACATAAGAATTGTCATTGTTATGTACCAAGAACATTAAAACTTTGTTTTTCCAAAAACTCCCCCTCAAAAATAGGACCAATTGAAAAATTGTTGTCTTTTGAAAACACTGTAAGGGTTGGAGCGTTAAACACACAATTTTGAAAGATTATGAATTGTCATCGTGAAATTCTTGAAAAAATGTGTTCAACTTTTTGAAAAACCAAATGTTAGAGGACTTCTCTTCTAACGGTAAGGGTAAGCGCACTGAAACGTACACTATCCTTTTTCTTGAGCTAAAGATATTGAATGTCTTGTAAGAACAGCCCAAGACCGAGAAACGTTAATGTTCTCGTTGTGAGGATAAGTTATAAACCTTCCTTTATTTTAAGTCCGGGTTATGTACTGATATTTGCACATAAGCCATTTAGAAAATTAGAAATGACATGTTTTGAAACTATTTGCAACTCTCGCTCGAACTTCATTTACACACCCGTGTCAATGTTAATCGACATTTCTAAGCACGTAAATGTTATCGATTCCAAGAGACATGTCGAGAAGAATCTTTTTGGAAATTTTCTGATTTTCTGATTTTGTATTTTCTTTTTGAAGTTTTATATTTTTGTATTTTGCTTTTCTCAAAAATATGTACATGGTGATGTTTGATGATGGAAAACAGCATTCTTCCATTAGTCAGAACCTCCATATTTTTTTTTGTTTTGTTTTTTTTTTGGTTCAGCTAAGTCAAACATCTCATACCAATCCTTCTGACAAGATACTTAAACCGATCCTTAGAGGCTTTCGTAAACATGACAGCATTAATTGGTATTCAGTTCTTACAAAATATAATCAATTATACCAATTTCAACCTGTTCCTTTTATGAAATGATACCGAATATGGATGTGCTTGTCCGTGAATGTTGTACGGGGTTTGCATGATATTTGCTATGGCTTACTGAGATCTCAATACAACGGTAATTATGTTGTAGTTGAAAGCCATAATCTTGAAGTTGTGTCCACATCCACATTACTGAGCACAACTTCAATAACTCCATAATGTTGTATGGGGGGGGGGGGGGGATATATACTCGCCTTTTTCTGAAGACATTGCAGTACAGTTTTGTTTCTTAGACATTCCAGCGTACAAGCTTATCACCAAGAACTTGTATCCCTCCAGAAGTGCTTTTCCGAGTATCAAGGCATCCGGCATGATCACGTCTGAAAATGCTGTTAGTTCAAAGCCAGAATCCATTGGATACCAGAGTCCCCATGTTAAAGGTAACCGCTTAGGTATTTAAAGATTTCTTTAACCTCCTTAAGGTGCTTTTGATTGGTCGTAGCTTGATACCGAGCACTATAGCAGACTTCTTCACTAAGTTTGGTCATACAGATGTCAAGTAACATGAGTGACCCGATTTTTTACTATTATAATCAATTGGTCTAAAAAAACGGCTTTTCCTCCACTCAAATCTACCTCTAGTTTGGGTTTGTAGCCAATGGTGGGTAAACCAATGGAGTGACAATTTGTCCATATTATACTTTTTTCAGAATTACCCTAAAGCTAACTTGGCCTGATTGATAAAAATAACCCTTTGGGACTGGTGGATCTGAAGTCCTAAAAGAATTTCATCTCCCCCATTAAGGACATTTCAAATCTACTGTGCATTAACTTTTCAAATCATTTTGAATATTTAGGGTTTGTAGACCCAAAAATTAATGTCATCAACATAAATCTTCACAAGTAGAATATCTCCAGTATTTTATCATGAATAAAGTTGGGTCAATTGTACCTTTATAAAGCCTTTGGACATCAGGAAGTTTGATAGTTCATCATACCAGGCTCTTGGAGCTTGCTTTAATCCATACAAAGCTTTCCTCAGAAGGTAGACTTTTTCTGGATGATCTGGATCAACGAACCCTTCTGGCTGAGCAACATAAACCTCCTCCTTCAGTGGACCATTAAGAAATGCCGTTTTCACGTCCATCTGATAGATTGGAAAAGACTTTGTATGCTGCGTGGGCAACAAAAATCCGAACTGCTTCCAAGCGAGCAACTGGAGCAAAGAATTCTTCAAAATCAATAACCCGCTTCTGAGCATAACCTTTAGCAACAAGTCGTGCTTTGTTGCGAATTACAGTCTGATCTTCATCCTTCTTGTTCTTCCATAACCACTTTAGCTTTATAATCATCTTGCCAAATGGTTTGTCGACTAGTTCCTAGACTTTTAGTCTGTCGAACTGATGAAGTTCATCCTGCATTGCTTCGATCCATGCAGAATCAGCCATTGCCTCCTTAATGTTCTTCGGTTCAACAATACTCACCGTGAGCGCGAACATACACATTTCAGGATCTGTGGCAAGCTGTCGTCTTGTTTGAACTGGCATGGTTGGATTTCCACGAACTTGTTCTAATGGATGATCTCTGGTCCATCGGTAATCATGACTTTGTGGTTGAAATGAATGCACATCGGTATTATCAATGTTGCGTGAGGAAGACTCACCAATTTCTTGTACCCGTGTACAAAAAGGATTGATAAAATTCAACTTCTTGAAATGATGCATTCGGTGCTTGATCATTGTTGTTTTCCTCAGCTTGACCGTGTGTTGGATTGTAATATTCTTCAAGTAAAGGACTGAAGAGAAATTCCAACCCTTGTTGTGACGAATCTGTCTTCTCTGCTGTAGGAACAACATTTTGTCTTGGGGGCACGGGGTCAGAGTTGTCATAATCTGACGCCTTTTGTCCTTGAGGAACGAGGCCTGAAGAGACATTTTCAACAGACATCTCTTGTCGTTGTGGTGCGAGGTCTGAACTGTTGTGATAATTGTAGGGACCCGATTTACTTCACTTCATAACACGAATCAAGAACTAAGAAACTAGAAAATGGGAAATTTGTTATTTAGAAAAATAGATGTTAGTTTTTTTAGAGAGAGAGGAAGAGAGAGAGATTTTAATTTTAGAAAATAAGATATTTGTGAGAATAGATATTTTCATATAAGAAAATATCTATATATATACCCCTACACATTTAATGTGACGCGAGGGATATTTAACTAGGACTCGGGCACGGGTTTTGTTTGGGATTAAACCCAAAACATATACAATATTAGATTCACTATCGAGCCCGATTCCCGATATTATTCTATTACAACATTAACTAATTAAAGACCGAAGCTCCATCGTAGAGTGACCGAGCTTCCTTGTTCGACTCAATAAATTGAGGCTAACAGGATCATCCTCAACATTAAAGCAATAGGAGTGTTGGTCAGAGACCTCATCCCTTGTTCCTTCAATTAAGTATAATTGAAATTTAGGTCCAAAATCCTTTGGAGTCCTATTCCTTTTACTTTTTCTAAGCTCAGGTTCAGGTTGCTAAACAACCTCTTCAGTGACCTCTTTATTGACCACTGAACCACCAATGTCTTTAGTTCCATTAGGAGTCCCTTGAACTTGAACTAGGGACTGATGAGAACCTATCTCATAAAGATTAGCATCCCTTGATTCAATTATAATAGATAATTGAAACAAATCATTAGGCTCAATCATATAGAACCTAAAAGCCTTGGAATGCTTACAAACCAACAAAATGCATTTAATGCTCTTTCACCCAAAGTTTTTAAGCTTTTAGATAAATGGAGTCTTA
Organism: Tanacetum coccineum; assembly: GCA_026074375.1. Lineage (NCBI taxonomy): Eukaryota > Viridiplantae > Streptophyta > Magnoliopsida > Asterales > Asteraceae > Tanacetum > Tanacetum coccineum. The sequence continues at coordinate 12,254 of BQNB010040747.1, forward strand.
CAACTGCCTATAACCCCCTAACCCCTAAGGTAATTCAGGTTTGGTTTCTTTTTAGTCCAGAGTTTATAAGGGGTTATCATGTTCCTTTTATTATGAACCTTATTTAATACTAACAAGCTGTTAGTTAACATAGCCTTCACCCTATAACACTTGAAATTCAGCCCAAAATTGTAACAGACATGGAATTAACCATTTCTTATTTAGTACCTATTTTATTCCTTTTAGATATACCATTTTGTAATGGATATAGGAGCATTCGTTTCATGGATAATACCACAGACAAAAAAATATAGAGTTTCCATGAACCCACCTCCCCTATCATTCCTAAATCCTTTGATTTGGGACCCATGTTGTAATTCAACTCCAGTTTTTTTGAATACTTGAATTATCTAATGCTCATCCTTTAAATGTAATAAATAAACATAACAAAACCTAGAAGCATCATCAATAAATGTCACAAAGTATTTTTATTCCCTAGTGAAGGAGTAGCATGCAGATCACATAAATCACTGTAGGATCAGGCTTCAAAATTCCAGTTTCACGTTTACATTTTGAAATGGATTTCTTATTTATTTTGATCACCATGCAAGTCTTACACTTTTCAGTGTCCATGTCAAAAACTAGATTAACCCGTCCTGTAAACATATCTTGCATCCTCTTAAAGTAGACATGACTATTGGGATTAAAAGCTTCAAGATGCTGTTTGGACTTACTGCTGCTCAGTGAATGGTTACTGTTGTTAACCAAAAACTCTAAGTGGTTAAGACTGCTAGTGGAAAGTTATATTGTCAGTAACAAAGTCAGTACTGTTATAAACATTGCTAAAATATATACCAAGTAGTTAGTGCTGCTAGTATTAAAGTTAGTACAGCTAGTTCATAATTACTACTGTTAGTATATATAGTACTGCTAGTATAAAGATAATACTGCTAGTTTAACTTAGTATTGCCAATGGAAGGGATAGAAAAATATTCCTAAGTAGTTACAACTCTTGTGATGCTCATTTAAGTGTTGTTGGTGTATATTTACGGGAAATGCTGTAGTTCAGAATTAATGCTGCTCATACAAAGTTAATGCTGCTGAAAGATTACAACTGCTGGAAGAGTTAATGCTAAGAAGATAAAGATTGCTTGAAGATCAAGATTACTTATGTGATAAGTATGAGTTATATTTAAGGAAATGGATTTTGATGTGACAGATTGCAATGCTGTCTATGAGAGAAAAGGAGATTCTCCAGAAGACATTAAGCAAACTATGTGTTAATGACTGATACCATTGTTTAGATAAGAACCAAGTGGAAATCTATAGATTGCCACAGAAGATGTCATTTTTGCTAGGGAGTGCAGGCACCCCAGGAAGTTTCAGAAAGTAAAAAGGAACAAGGAGGCTACAAGAAGAACTGTCCCTATTGAGGAAACTACATCCAAAGCCTTGGTTTATCAATGTGATGGTCTTGGATATGACTGGAGTGACCAAGCTAAAGAAGGTCCAACAAATTTTGCACTTATGGCTTATACTTCTTTAGGTTCTTCAAGTTTTTCAAGCTCAGACCCTGAGGTATCAACTTGTTCTAAAGCATGTTTAAAATCTTATGAAACTCTTAAAGAACATTAAGATAATCTGACAAAAGATTTTAATAAGTCTCGATTAAATGTAGTAGCTTATAAAGTAGGTCTAGAATCTGTAGAGGCTAGACTAGATGTTTATAAAAAGAATGAGGCTATTTTTGAAGTAGACATAAAGATTTTAAAACTTGATGTTATGTTAAGAGATAATGCCATAACAGAGCTTAGAAAGAAATTTGAAAAAGCTAAAAAAGAAAGAGATGATTTAAAACTTACCTTAGAAAAGTTTGAAAAGTCATCTAAGAATCTAAGCAAACTGTTAAATAGTCAAATAAGTGATAATCTCAAGTCTGGATTTTGGGGGGTAAAAAAAAAAAAATAATTTATATAGGGTATGATAGTTAAGTGTTTGATATTGAAATGTCTGATAGTGAAGTGGATTAAATTTGTGTGAATAATAAGTATCAAAACAAGTGAATGTGATCATGCTATTCCCCCTCCCTATATGGGAACTTTATGCCCGTTAAACCTGATTTGGTGACTTTTGTTGAAGATGAATAAGTTTTTAGTGAATCTGTAAATAGTGTAAAAGTAGCTTCACTAGTGAAGTTAATACTAGTGATTCAAACCAAGTCTGTTAGTGAACAATTATTGAAGACTGGTTATCTGAAATTGAGAAAGAAGGATGGAGATTATGTCTAAGTCCAAACAGAGAAAACCAGTAATTGCTAGAATTAAAATTTAGTTAAATCTTCAAGGCATGTGAAATCATCTAGGGAGTCTGTTAAAAAGGTAGAGGAGGAAGCTAAATACCTTAGGAAAAATAGTCAAAGTCCTAGAGGTAACAAGAGAAACTGGAATAATTTGATGACTCAGAAATTGGGAAGTGATTTTGAGTTTAAAAATAAAGCTTGCTTTGTATGTGGCAGTTTTAACCATTTGATCAAAGATTGTGATTTTTATGAAAAGAAAATGGTGGAAAAACCTATTTGGAACAATGCAAGAAGGGTGAATCACCAGAATTCTCAAAAGATTACTCACCCTCATCCAAAAAGAAATTTTGTTCCAAGAGCAGTCTTAATGAAATCTGGCCTTAAAACACTTAATACTGCTAGGCAAAACTCTTCAAGAGCAGCAGTATCAGTTAATACTGCCAGACCAATTAATACTGCTCTACCAAAGACCAACAGTGAATTGTGCAAGGCCAGCATCAAATGTTTTTAAAAGAGCACATTCACATGTTAGTAGTCCCTTTAACAAGTTTACAACAAATAAGAACAGTAATTTCAATGAAAAAGTTAATACTGTTAGGGGAAATGTTACTACTACTGGGCCAAAAGTAGTAGTAAGTAATAATAAGGGAAATGAGGCTAATGTTGTTAAGGCCTCAGCATGTTGGGTCTAGAAACCAAAGCACAAAGTTTTAGATCATGTCTCTAGACACAATGGTGCATCAATGAATTTTAAAAGATTTGACTATTTATGATGCCCAAGCATATCCAAAGTCCCTGTTTTAAGCTTAGGTCCTCAAGATAGCCTGATTTTCTTACTTTTTGTGCAGGGCAATCCACAGCTAGAGTTGCAAAAAAAAAGTTATAGATAATGGATGCTCTAGGCACATGACTGGAAACAAGTCCTACCTCTCAGATTATGAAGAAATTGATGGTGGATTTGTTGCCTTTGGTGGAAACTCAAAGGAGTAAAATACAGGTAAAGTAGAAATCAGGACAGTAAATTGTATTTAGAAATGTGTACTTTTGTTAAGGAGCTTAATTAACCTCTTCAGTGTCCCCTCACAAAGTGTGATAAAACAAGAAAGAACATGTCCCTTTTTACTGACGACTGAAGAGTTTATTTTGTCTTTTGACTTTAAGTTAACTGATAAAAATCATGTTTTGCTTAAAGTTCCTAGAAAGGATAACATGTATTGTGTTGATTTAAGAAATGTTGTTCCTCAAGGAGGTCTAACTTGTCTCTTTACAAAGGCCACATTATATGAGTCTAATCTTTGGCATAGGAGGCTGGGGTATATTAATTTCAAAACTATGAACAAACTTGTGAGGGGTAATCTTGTAAGAGGATTACCTTCAAGATTATGAAAAAGATCATACATGGTGTTGCTTGTCAATAATAAAGCAACATAAAGCTCTTGTAAGAACGAAAACTGAGTGTTCAATCAGCCAACCATTACAAATGTTGCACGATGATTATTTGGTCCAACTTTTGTAAAGAGTATAATGAAAATGATGTACTACCTAGTTGTCACAGATGATTTTAGTAGATTTAGTTGGGTTTTCTTTTTAGCAACTAAGGATGAGACCAATGAAATCCTTAAGTCTTTATAACATAATAGAATAATCAAAAAATCAAAGAGTTAAAATAATACAATAAAAAAAAAAAAAGATGTGATAATGGAACTGAATTTTAAAAAGAAAGTAAAGAATTGAAGCATCTGTGAGATTGAAAGGGATTAAGAGTGAACTTAGAGTTTGGTTAGGACTCCAAACAAAATAGAGTAGCTAAAAGGAAAAATACGAACACAAATAGATGCGCTAGGACTATGCTGCTGATTCAAAGTTACTTACTACATTTGGGCAGAAGCAGATTAATACTAGTGTGTTATGTAATAAATAGGGTATTGTGTAATTACGCCTCACAACAGATACCTTATGAACTTTTTCATAGGTAGACAACATGCCATTAAGCTTCCAGTGAGAACCATTTGGGTGTCTTGTTACTATTTCTTAACACCATAGACACCTAGGTAATTTTTAAGGAAGGCTGATGATGGATTCGTTTGTGGTACGTCTGTAATAGTAAATGCATATAGAAGTATTTAACATAGAACCAGTATAATAGAAAGGAATAATGCACATTACTTTCCTTGAAACTAAACCAAAATGTTGCATAGGAGTAATATAAAAATAAAGACCAACTTGCCATTTTTGATATTGATACTCTAATAAAATCTATGAATTATAAGCCAGTTGTTTGTATGGGACAGTCTAATGGTAATGCCTGTACCAAAAGAAAATGTTGATGCAGACAAGTTGGGAGAAAGACGTACTTGGCCAAGACTACATACTACTACCAATTATGGTCTCAAGATTACTAAATTCGTCCAACTCAAAGGAGTTCTCCTGATGTTGGATTCAAACCATCAGGGGAGAGGAAAAGAAGGATGAAATAATGTTTAAAGTGCAAAGGAGCAAAGAGTTATTATGAGAATGAAGCCAAGTGATAACAGCATTAACCTATTAATATTTGTCCACCAGATTAATGCTGCGTGCATAGAGGATGATGTTGTTTGATGTAAAACATAATGGATGGCTGATGATCAAATATACCTTCTCTTAAGAGATGACTATTCAAAAAGATGATGAATATGTTGGTGCAAAGGCTGACATGACTAATTTGGATTCACATATCCCTGTCCGTCCTATTCCAACTACCAGAATTCACAAGGATCATCCTCTCTCACAAATCATTGGAGATATAATGAACACCACCTCAAACCAGAAGAATTACAGGAATAAGACTGCACAAGTATGTTTATTTTAGTACAACAAAGATCAATCAAAAGACTTTCAGAATTGAGTCTGTTTGCATGTTTTCTTATCACAAGAAGAACCCCAAGAGGTAAACCAAGCATTACAGGATCCAAGCTGGATAGAATTATTCAAAATCTTCTGTAATGCCAAAATTACAAAAGTTTAGACCCTGGGTTGACTCTACCAATGGCAAAAGTGGCCCCATAGGAACAACATAGTTTTATAGGGAACAAGTTTGGATGAAAGAGGAATTGTGATCAGGAACAAAGCAAGATTAGTTGCTCAGGGGCACGCACAAGAGGAATGAATTGATTATGATGAGGTTTTTGCTCCAGTTGCAAGAATTGAAGCAATAAGGTTATTCTTAGCCTATGCCTCATATAAAGACTTTATTTTGTACCAGATGGAGTGAAGAGTGTTTCTTTTCTAAATGGAAAAGATTGAAGATGATTGTCTATGTTTTGTCAACCCCCAGAACTTTTGAAACCCATACATTCCTGACATAGTTTACAAAGTAGAAAAGGCTCTTTTAGGTCTGCATCAAGCTCCCAGAGCTTGGTATGAAACCTTGTCCACTTACTTATTGGACAATGGATTTTCAGAGAGACAAATATACAAAACTTTGTTCTCAAGAAGGGATCAAGATATAATTTGCTATACAAGTATTATTTTGAGATATCATATTTGTTCTACCAAAAAGAAGTTATCCCTGAGTTTGAGAGATAATGCATAAGAATTTTCAAATGACTCTATGTGGTAACTCACATTCGGTTCTAGCCTTACAAGTGAAGCAGAAGGAAGATGGGATTTTTATAAGTCAAGACAAGTATGTGACTGAGATTTTAAAGAAATTTGGTTTTAGTGATGTCAAAACAGCAAGCACACCTATGGAAACCCATAAGCCTTTGCTCAAAGATGAGCCAATGGTAAGATAAGATGAGCAATATGTAATAGATCAATGATTGCCTCATTGATGTATCTTACTTCTTCAAGACTAGATATAATGTTTACTGTCTGTGTGTGTGCAAGATTCCAAGTCAATCCTAAAGTTTCACATCTTCATGCTGTGAAAAGAATTTTTAGATATCTTAAAGGTCAACCTAAATTAGGCCTTTGGTATCCTAAGGATTCACCTTTTGATTTGGTGCATATATGTGACAGAGACAATGTAGAGCAAGTTTTGGATAGTAAATCACAACAGGAGGATGTCAATTCCTATAGTTTAATTGATTTTCCATAGCAGTGCAAGAAAGCAGACCGATATTGCTAATATCCATATACTGAACTGAGTATATAGCTGCTTCTAATTGCTGTGGACAGGTGCTTTGGATTCAAAATCAATTGCTGGATTATGGATATACTTTATGAACACCAAGATTTTCATTGATAATAAGAGTACTATCTGCATTGTGAAAAATCTAGTATTTCACTCAAAGACAAAGCACATTGAGATTAAGCATCATTTTATCAGAGACTCAAGAAGAAGAGTGCTTATTCAGATGATCAAGATTCACACAGATCAGAATGTTGCAATTTGCTCCAAAGCCTTTGTAGTTTTAGCAAATTCATATCAAATTGCAAGATTGAATGCTTAAACCTCTGAATTATTGATTGAGGGGAGGAACTTGTGTTACTTATGCAGTGATTATACCCAATAATGATGAAAAAGAAAAGTCTGCATAACAACAAGCAGAAGTGGGTGAAGGGTCGGGGACAACCCACTAAACCCCAACACACACCTACTACTGCTTCGTCGTCTCATATTAAACCAATCATTAATGTTTCATCATTATCTCAACCCAAAAAGACTCAAAAATTTAGGAAAGCCAAAAAGGACCACTGAGATAACTTAGTCATATGGACCTATTCTCTTGTAGCAGATGAGACTGACACTATAGTGGGAAGAAACATTGTGCCTTTGTTGGCTTTTTGAACTATCTCTCACCCTAAAGGGACTCCACAAGCGCAGATACTTCCCAACTCAACAATGTTACTCCATCCTTCAAATGTTTTAAGGTGTGCTTGAAATCTTTCCATGAAGGTAAGTTTAACAATGATACATGACACCAAAATGGATTCAACCATGATCAACTTATGTAGTGTAAACCATCCAAGTATACGACCAAGAGTTCCTTGTATTTGTTCCAACAGGTCTTGAATCAGTTATTTTGTAATTTGTGAAATTACTAACAAGGAACTTCTTACTTGATGCATCCTCAACCATATATTTGGCCTCCAAGGAATCCCATAGTTCTTTGGAAGATTCAACATTCTGGTAAATATCAAATAAAGAATCAGACATACCATTGAGGATTAAACCTCTACAGACATAGTCATCATTGTCCCACTTGGCCCTCTTCCTGACTTGTTCCACGGTTGGATCATCACCACCATCTTCAGGAATAGGAGTAGTCAACACATACACCACACTCATGCTAGAAAGCAAGAAGTGCATCTTCTTCTGCCATCTTCTAAAGTCCACCCCTTTAAACTTGTCAAGCTTGGCAAAGTTTGAAGCCATGTGTTTCATAGCAGCAGCATCCATTATTATCATAAAAGAATCTTCCTTGAGTTGTCTGTTGTAGTAGATCCCAAGGGGAAAATAATCAATACCTAGCTAATTACCAAGATGGTTTACAAGATAACACTATAAGTCTTGTAATCCTTCCAAAGAAGATATTCGACCCTATTCCTATTATCAATAATACCTCTTTTGGGAAAAAACCAAGTGTTCAAATATCCAGGCTTAATATTGTTAATGATAATATTGCTTCAGCCTTTATGTTAATCTCTAAACTAAATGATTCAATCCTATGACATACTAGACTGGGCCATGTCCACTTTAAGAGGATGTATGATATGTTTAAGGACGGGTTAATCCCCGCTTTTGACATGGACACTGAAAAGTGTAAGACTTTTATGCTGACATGGACTTTGGACCTGAATTTTAATTATACTTAATTAAAGGAACAAGGGATGAGGTCTCTGACCGACACTCCTATTGATTTAATGTTAAGGATGACCTCAAAACATTTGATGAAGCAATGAAGTCCCAGGATGTTGCTTTCTGGAAAGAAGCAATTAATGATGAGATGGACTCCATCATGGGCAACAACACTTGAGTGTTGGATGATCTACCTCCAGGTTGCAAAACTCTTGGTTGCAAATGGATCTTCAAAAGAAAACTAAATGTAGATTGAACTATTGAAAAGTTCAAGGCAAGGCTAGTCATTCAGGGCTTTAAAAAAAGTCAGGGATAGACTACTTTGATACTTATGCTCCAGTGGCACGTATTAGTACCATAAAACCGCTGATTGCTATGGCATCAATTCACAATCTGATTATTCATTAGATGGATGTGAAGACAGCTTTTTTGAATTATGATTTAGATTAGGAGGTATATATGAACCAACCTCAGGGCTTCATCATGCCTGGCAATGAAAACAAGGTGTGTAAACTGATTAAGTCTCTATATGAACTGAAGCAGGCACCTAAGCAATGGCATCAAAAATTTGATGAAGTAGTTTTGTCTAATGGTTATTTACTTAACCAAGCTGACAGATGTGTATATAGCAAATTTGTCGAATCTGGTAAAGGAGTCATCATTTGTCTATATGTTGATGACATGCTGATCTTTGGCACTGACCAAGTTTAGGTTGACCTGACAAAGGAATTTTTGTCATCAAAGTTCTCTATGAAGGACGTGGGGGAGGCTGATGTTATCCTTGGTATAAGGATTAAACATGGAAGTAATGGAATAGCAATTTCTCAGTCTCATTATATTAAGAAGGTACTGAAGAAATTCAATTACTTTGATTGCACTACAGTGAGTACTTTTATGGATACAAGTGAGAAGCTGATGCCTAATAATGGCCAAGATGTATCTCAACTTGAGTATTCTAGGATGATTGGCTGCTTGATGTATGCCATGACTTGTACTAGGCCTGACATTGCATTTGATGTGGGTAAACTGAGCCGATATACTAGTAATCCTAGTACTCAGCACTGACAAGCAATTCAGAGGGTATTGAAGTACTTGAAGAAAACTATGGACTATAAACTAACTTATAGTGGTTATCCTCCAGTGTTAGAAGGTTACACTAATGCAAGCTGGATCAGTAACACTGAAGACAATTAGTCTACAAGTGGCTGGGTATTCATGCTTGGTGGTAGTGCAATTTCTTGGGCTTCCAAGAAACAAACTTGCATCACTGGTTCAACAATGGAATCAAAATTTGTGTCTCTAGCAGCTGCTGGTAATGAAGCTGAATGGTTGAAAAACTTGCTCTTTGAGATTTCATTGTGGTCCAAACCTATAGCACCTACTTCTATCCACTATGATAGTGCTGCTACATTGGTAAATGCTTATAGCCAGATGTACAACGGGAAGTCTAGACACTTAGGTGTCAGGCATAGCATGATTCGTGAGCTGATCACAAATGGGGTGATATCTATAGAGTTTGTGAGGTCTCAACAAAACTTAGCTGATCACTTGACGAAGGGATTGGCTAGAGACTTGGTTATAAAGTCTGCTGAAGGGATGGGATTAAAGTCCAACTAAGTCGCTGAATGCTAGGACACCCAACTCCCTACTAAGAAAACTTGGTAGCTGAGTTCAATATGGAAAGTTGAACGTTCAGAGGACTGAAGCACATGTATTTACATATCATCCCAAGGATGTGCTTGGAACCTGCTGAAAAGGAGGATGAAGTCTTTACTTCTCAATGGTTAATTTCTTTGAAAAAGTGCTTAGCAGGAGCATGAATAAAGAGGAACCACCTATGTAAATGTTGAGGTTTTGCCGCTTCAGAGAGCATGGACTTTGGCTCTTACAACATTTATGAATTGGATATGGACACATGGCTTGTATAGTGTCAGGAGTTTCTTATGTGTTTGAAAACTTGTGTGTATTTTATCTTCAAGTATTCAAATGGGTTGAAGTGTTCAATTCTTAGAACACCCTGATTCTCGAATATTTGAACGTGTAATTTACTAAGATGGAAATTCAATCCTCATGACATTTTTATTTATGCACTTGTTTTGTTTAATGTTCAATTTTTTTTGCAAATGAATTATACTAAATTAGGGAGGATTGTTGGAAATTTAGTGCAATTATGGGAATCAAATCATACTTGGAAATGGGTTTGGAGGTACGGAGTGTATACCCATCAAGGCACTGATTTTCTCTGACTCTTTTAGTGGTTAGAATTAAATGGGTGGTTACAAACATTTAAGTGGCAGGTTTGACTACATTAAATATTTTATAATATCTTTTGCCTATTTAAGTGGCAGATTTGACTGCATTAATGACCATATATTTAATTTGGTCATGTAACCACTAATTCTTAAATCATGTAGGATAATTATGGAAGAGATTAATTGGCCATTACTCTCTCATTAATTCCATGAATAGGTTTTGAGTAAATTCCCTATAAATAGGGATCACAATTGCATAGAAAAACACACAGAAAACAAAAACACATAGAAACGCAGGGTTCTTGATATGTGCCTAGAACAAGAACAAACACTTGGTTTTATCCCAAGGAGGTATTCGTGATACCCAGGCATAGGGTCGAATAATCTTCTTTGAAAAGTGATTACACAACTTCAAGTGATATCCGGTAACCATCTTGGTAATTAGCTAGACTATTGATTGTCTTCACCCTGATCTGAGATCTACTACAACCAACAGTGAGAACATGCATCATGATTTGCATGTGAAAGGGTTAGTGTTGGTGAAGGTTTATAATTGCTTGATCATCATGTTTGTCCCAACTTTTGCCTCAAAAATGATTATGATTTAAAACAAGACCAACATGTTAACAATGGCTGGTGACCAGGTGGCTAAAGTCCAAAACAACTCAAACAAGGAAAACCTCATCGTGAATGCAAAAACATTTTTTGGTTATTTTTATGAAGCTAGCAACAAAATAAGTGATGATCAAAGAAATTAGGCTTCTCACCAGCAGGTGTTTCACGTTTCTGTTAACAAAATCATGCATATGAGAAAGAGTATAGTTAGACATGTCCTGCAAACAGATGCCAATATGCAAGACAAACAAGAACTACATAAATGATATTAAAATAAAAAAACATAGGATACAAAAAAACTAAATGTCTTGTAAACAAAAAGTGAGTAGTCTCAATGCAATATGGGGATGACATCTTGCCTCATCACATGCACTTTCAATTTATATCAATGTATACAATAGTTGTTAAATATATACACTGAAATGAAAAAAAGGTAACGGACAAGTAAAAATAGAATGAAAGGCTCGCTGGAAGTTATTAGAATAAAAGTCAAATGATATAGAATAAATATAGGAGGGGCATAACTGTCAATTCATAAAAATATTTATGTGCATTGATCAATTTGTTATGTGTAAATATCAATTCTCAATGTATGTTTTTATTTATGCTATACTTGATAGCAACGAGAAAAGTTGCACCCGCGCGTTGCGGCGGGACGTTATTATTTACGTCGTGGGCATTAAATACTATTAGAAATCTTATTATTACGATTAACTAAATGGAAAAAGTTTATAGCTACTTAATTCGTTGTAAATATTCAAAAATCGCACGCCCGTAAAAAACATATCAATATCGGGCTCGTATACACATATCAAATTGTGACGCTGATGTGTCAATAAAAGAGTTTTTAAGTGATCACGCCAACCTCTTGAAAAAAGAAAGATTTACCTGATTTGAGTTTGTGTGACGGTGGACACAAACCTCGTCGATTAGTCGGCCAACTTGTATACACATATGAACATTTTAAGTTGCATGCTGTCTTTCAATATTGGATATGATGCTAAAACTTTATTACTAATTTTTTGAATAAAACGGTTAATGCATATGGCACAGTTAAAACATTAGAAAATATTACTTATAAGATGTGCATGAAAGATGCTAAACATAAGAAAATAAAATACCTATCGATCATGAAATGTGAATGGGTCTAACGGACCAAAAGTTTCAATAAGCAATTGAATTTCAAAATAGTTTCTGAAAGATGTTTTAGAGAGCTTTTTAGTTGTAGTTTAAGCTTACATAAGCTAAAATTGCATAAGGATCTAAGAGCTTATAGAAAAATAAGCTTAAAAGTTCCTTCAGGGGCTGTTTGGTTTGAAGTTTCCTTTAAGAGCTTAATTTGATTTTCTAGCTTATTGCCTGTTCTTTGAGCTCATTTCTAGCTTAGTTTAGCTTATTAGACTAGTTATTAAGTAGCTTGTAGCTTATTTGGTCTGTTTTTAGCTTATCTTAGTATTTGAGCTTATTAAGTTTAAGAAAGCACCAAAAACATAGTTAAGTGTTTTTGTAATATCTTTAAGCAATTTCTAGCTTATTAGTGGCTTTTCAGATAAAAGTGTTTTTATAAAAAGTGTTAGTTTTTAGCTTGTCTACAACTTTGTTTTTATAAGTTTTCAAAAATAAAAAAAAGGGAAGATGGAAATCGGGGGTGAGCAAGGCTCGAACCCCCGACCTCAACATCCTCAACCTTTATAAACGCCTCACACCATACACCTCTAACCAACGTGCCCTGGTGAGAAGATCGTTTAACCCATCTAGGATATGTTTTACAGATAACTTATATATGCAGCGGAAGAAAAAAGAACAATAAGTTATTTCAAACAAGGTTTAGCAAAAATTTCCGCCCCAATATAATTTGATAAAGATAATACGGTTACATCAACAAACTGTAACAGGAATCATAAGATTCTTGAGGCTACACCACTTATGCTAGCATCTACTTCTTGTTGTACAACTACAAAACTAACTCTAAACCCTAGGCACCTTTATTAGGGATGATGCCTAGACACACACACACCTTTTAGTGTTTACATCTTTCTCTTGTGCACATTCTAAACAATGTCTATGGATCTCTTTATATAGAGAGTCCATAAGACTTACAAGGAAACTAATTAAAACATTCATAAAGGAATTCTAATTGTATTATGAAACTTTCTTCTTTCCTAATAACTATCTTTGACTCATTAAAGCACGTTGACCAAGAATTCCTTATCTTTGACTCATTAAAGCAAGTTGACCAAGAATTCTTCATCTTTGACTCATTAAAGCACATTGACCAAGAATTCTTCCTCCTTGTCTTGTTTCCTTTTATTTCATATATTGTTTCTTTTTGTTCTATCAATCAATAATTCCCATAACAATCTTCTTCCCTATTTTGATGATGACAAAACAAACAATAAATTCTTTCCCTTACTTAGATCTTCCCTTAAAGTTAAGATTTCCTTGCCATGTCGTGCCACCACACATAATAAGTTGCAAATAATATCATCTTTGTAACATCTTCCCTTTTTGTCATAAACCAATAGGGGACTGTGAAGATATGCAACTTTGATCTTTACAACACAACATATATCACATTTCTAATCCAAGCTTTCCAATGTCTCAAATTGCCCTCTATGATGCACCTTAAGAAAAATGAACTTGAGCAGTAGTAACAAAAGCTAGTTAGTAGCTAAAAACTCCTTTCCTCAATGTAGCATGTAAAATGTTAAAACATTTTAAACTATATGCTTCCCCTGAAAACCCATATGTTAAACATTTCTTGAATCTTCAATTTCTGTAGGCTCTATGAATTTGGATCATGATGAAGAAATCCGAGTATAACGAATTTGATGAGAAGTAGGAATCTCTCTAAACTTGTGTCTTATTCTTGCACTATCCAGGGACGTTCGAACTCATACCAAGACAAAAAAATAAGTGATCGCAATCTCTTGATAATCCGCATGCCTTATTACATGAGTCACTGAGCCAAGTGATAGTATAATACCTTTGAGTACTATCAATGTATTCTCCTTACATCAGGTAAAAATAATAGTTTTATCAGTCATTCGTCTATTAAACCGTATATAACCAAACAAGTTATCATTGAAATCATGCAACCACCCAACCCCGATTTCAAGATAAAATAAGTAAACTCCTTCGTAAAACTTACTTCAATCTCAAATAAGAGATACCAAATAAACTCCGTAACCAATTTTTGCAATAAATCCAAAAATATTAGCCTTTAAACATTTAAAAACATTTAAACCAAATCCAAAAACTTCCTGTGTGTGTCACTCATCTGTCCGAGATCTCCTGGTCACCGAGAACAAAAATATGTTTTATCCCAATATCTTCTTCACATCCGAGAACCAAAAACATGTAGTACCCAATATCTGATAATACTAGTAGCTGTAACTTTTTATCGGATACCATTAGCAGTTGTAAAATCTTCTCGGACGAAACAAACAGTAGAAACCCTTTCTCGGATAATCCTAACAGTACAAACCTTCTTCACTCGAACAGTTGTAACCTTCCTTGTGCGAACATATATTCCAAAAGCCTTTAACAGTATCAATGTTCCACGTGAAGGCAGTATTAACAATATTTAACATCACAGCCCATACCTTTCGATACTGATTACTTTGCAGTTTGAATATTCTTTATGCCTGCTTATACCCTACGTTCATGACAGCCATATCACCATGCCACGTAATGGTTCACCTCACAGCAACATCCTTTGCTGCTGCTATTGTCAGACCATGTCGAATCACCACAAACACCACGTGACCTGCATATACAATAACCACGTCCATCACCATTCTGACTTCATCTATTAACATGTTTAACCATCTATATGTACCACTTAAGGGGAAGTGTTCACAAATTGCTTTTCTATAGAAGACCCTTATTTAATGATTACAAAAAGGGGAAGAAGACTATATGGTTTGCGCTTGATTTAAAGTGGTGACAGGTACAGAAGATCTTTTTCAAGGGAAGCTTTGAGATTGTTTATTCATGAAGATTGTTTTGTAATTATTCAATAGGGAAAGATTGTGGGATCTCAGATTTGATTATTACAAAATTACATTTGCATAAAATGAAGACGAATGAAACAAACAAGGGTTAAATTTGACACTTTGGTATTCTACTATGGAAGAATTAAAAGCTGGAGATTTCCATGATGATAGGCATGAAAGTCAAAGAATATCAAAGATAAAAGGAATGTTGTTAATTAGTTTTAATTAGCTTCTCTAATATAATTAATTAGCTTCCTTTGTAAGCCTTAATATCTCTCTATATAAAGGGAATTATGGGTGAATAGTTTTATAATCCATCATAGTTAGATCTCTCCAATGAGAGTCTAATAGTTAGCTTATTAGTTTGTGTAATAGTTAGTTATCTAGATAGCATAGTCGACTGATTAAGTCGAAGTGTTTATAATTTATTAGTATGAATAAAGAAACCTTGTGATAACATTGATGTTCTTATTTGTTATTCCGCTGTGCTTTATATCATTTAATGTTATTATATCCTAGATGGGCAAAACAATCTATGAAGCCTACAATTAGGTTTTAACACCTGTGGTCTTTTTCGTTATAGCTTCACAACATTTATTATTTGTATACATTTTCCCTTTTAGCTTAATAAGCTGTTATAGCTTATTCAATAAGTTGTGTAACCAATCTTATTTTTCCTAGGTTCTTATTAGTTCAAGCTATTTTCTGTAATTTTTTCAGAATTTTTATAATTATTTTGTATTTTTAAACATTTATTTTTATTAAAAACTTTAAAAAATCATAAAAAATAGAAAAATAATCAAAAAAATATAATTCTTTTTTAGAAAATTTTCTTTTATCATTAGTTTCTAAGAAAATTAGTTTGCTTCGTAGGGTTACAATTTGCCGAAATTTTAATTTTTAAGAACGTGATTCGTTCCGTCTCGTTTTTGTGTGTTTAAGCTATTTCAATTGTTGTGTTCTAGTTTTCTTTAATTACTTTTAGTCAATTAGAGTCTATTAAAAGATAAAAATTTATATTAGATTTAATTTTGGAAATTTAGGGTTTTTAATCGCCGTTTAGGGTTTCTGTTTTGCGTTTTTAGTTAAAGTTCAATTTCCCGTTATTAAAGTTAGGTTTAATTGTCCTTTAATTTGCTCACTTTTAGGATTTTAGGAAACAAACCATCTTTGAACCAATTCAAATCATTGTCCAAACAACAAACGTGGTTTCAATTTCACAAATCGTTGGGACTTAACGACCCGGTAATCACTTACCGGTAAATATACGTATTATTATATATAATTGTGAGAATTTTCCTTACTACCTTTGTCCTCAAGGGTAGTTTGGTAATTTTCTATACTTATATTATTTTACGTGTTTAAAACTTTGTTAATCGTTTTTGCGCGTTGCCGCGGGATTTGTGATTAAGATTCTTTCGTTTGAAGTTTGTCGATCGTGATTTGGAGAACCTTTCGTCTTCGAAAGTTACGCTTTTAAGAAAATCAAAAATACAAAAAAAAAATTTTAAAAAAATAATAAAAAGTAAAAATATTTTCTTTTCTTTTTAGTATAAGTAAAAGATTAAAACAAAAAGACAAAAATATTTGCTCTCTCCGGATTTTTCGATTTCGCTCGTTATTTGTGGTATATTTAAAAGTTACAAAGTTGGTAAAAGAACACCAACAAATAATACCTTCAATTGAGGTATTATCCATCAATAAGTTCACAAACCAAAGATTAAATTTTTTTACCGTTTGTGTCACTAAAGAAAAAGACGCACCTTTTTTGTAAAATTTATTTTACTTAAGAGAGTTACCCTAAGTTTGTTGATTATTCGGTAAACAAAAAAAATATTTCCTTTTCTCGTTTCTTTTCTCATTTCTTTTGTTTGTTTAGTGCATGCGCACTAGAAATTCCTATTTTCCAAATAATTCAAACGTCACCATTCCGAGACGTCGAAACAAAGGACGTGCTCCAAACATAGTCGAACCCGAGCTTCGTACTATCGTTGCACCAATGGCAGAACGTACCATGGAAGAGCTACTCCGGGCACCCAGGAAGGGTACGGAGAAGCTATTGTTTTACCAGAAATCAATGCGGATCATTTTGAGATTAAGACGAATTTGCTTCCCAAAAATATTAGGGATAGTTAGTGTACATATAAAGAAATGGTGAAAACGGGACTTGTCGAAACTATTGATTCTTTAGTTCCCCTTGACGAACACTTTGCTACTTTTCAAGGTAATTAGTTGAGGGGGATCGAGATTCTTAGTTTTCTTGAGTGTTTACTTCATAACATTGCGTGAGGACACGGCAATACCTTAGTATGGGGGATTTTGGTATGTGCTTAATTACACATACCATTTTCCATTAAAAACGGACTTAAATGACTAAAAACGTACCAAAAATACATTGTATTTGTATGTTTTGCATTTGAATTGTGCAGGAACGGATATTCAAAAAGAAAGCCAAAAACAAACAAAGCCGAGCACGGAATGGAAAAGACAAAGTCAAATCAAAGTCTAAAGTCAACCAAGTGAAGAAAATACAACTTAAGGGACCAAAGCTGCCAAGCCTTAAGATGTGTTACAAAAAGACAAGGGCTGAAATCGGAAATTGAGGGTGAAGTATAACTTTAGGGACCAGTTCTGCCAATCCCCTAAAGTTATATCACAAAAGGGCGAAAATTACAACAAAGTTATAAGAAAGGAGGGGCCAAAGCTGCCAACCTTCCCAAACTCCATCTTTCCCGCCCAAACAAAACCCAGGAACAACTTGGGCATGTCGTCCCATACCTTCTCCCTGCAAAAACACTCAACACCCTAGATGAATCATTTCAACCACTCCTCTACACCCCCCAGTTGTATAAGTGCCAAGTTGGCAATCCCTCACCATTCCCAAGGTTTTTCGATGGCTATGATTGACTCCAAAGAAGCACAAAAGATATTAAAGGCTAGGATTTGTTTTAAAATCTCCTCACACAACAAGCACACTTGGTTTTGTCTCCAAAAAGAAACACAGAAGAAAGAAGTCCAAGAGAAGAAGACTTCGGCTATAAATAGAGCCTTTTGTAAGCCTTTGAGGCATCTTAGTAACTAGTTAATTTTAGAATATCTTAAGTTTAATTTTCAGTCTTTAAAGTCATTTACAGCTTTTACTTTCAGCTTTGTAACACTTTCAAGTTTTAATGCAAATTTAGAGTTTTTTTTAAGTTAATTCTTGCTCTGTTTCTCCTCTGTTAAAAGCTTAGCTTAATATGTTTTAAGCCTTATAAAATCATATAAGTCATTTGTCTTAAACTCAAATACTAAGAATTTAAGTAAAGTCACTAAAAAGTCCACACTCAAATACACCACAGCTTATTTTATGGATGATAAGCCAGTTCTGGATGGGCTTATGGACTCTCACTAGCTTGTTTTATACAAGCTAGAGCTTGTAGATTCGTTGTTTGACCCTGTTTTGAGCAAGGGTGTTGTAAGTCTCTCTTTTTCTTGTTGTTCTTATTCATTGCAGAACTGTTTATAGTGTTTATTTGTTAGTTGAAAAGTGTTTTGTATCACTTTCTTAGTTAGTACTGTTAGTTTATTTGTTAAAACTGTTAGTTTGGAGTTAACACTGTTAGAAAAATCCAGCTTATTTAAGTATTATTTCTTAATTAAAATTGCTTATAAGTGTCTTATTTTGTTACTAGATAATCTGTTTTTAATCAGTATGAAAAGAAAAATGATTTTTGAAAACTTTAAGGGATGTTTAGAACAAGCAGTACTAACTCCAAGTTAGTACTGCTGGTTCATTTTCTTGGATTCCAAAGGTAGCAGTACTAACTTAAAGCCAACAGTACTAACTCCAAGTTAGTACTGTTAGTTAAAACTGTTAGTACTGGTGGTTCATTTTAGCTTATCAGCTTATTATTTCTGCTTATTTAAGATTTCCTTAGCTTTTTAGGGTAGATTAAACCATTTTCCTTTACTGTTTGCTTATTTAAGCTTATTTTCCTTTTTAAAGTGTTTTCAATAGTGTATCAGTTTGTAGCTTTTTAGCTTATTTGCCATTTTGGTTTATTCTAGTTTCTTATTCTTATTACTAAGTGCTTATTAGGGTTAGGTGAATATCTGTTTTAGCTTATTTGCTTATTTCTTGTTTCATTGTGTTTTAGTAAAGCTAGCAGTACTAACTTATAGCTAGCAGTACTAACTTATAGCTAGCAGTACTAACTTATAACTAGCAGTACTAACTTATAACTAGCAGTACTAACTTATAACTAGCAACTAACCGGGGAGAGCGTGTGGCGGGGAGTTAGAACCTAAAAAAAGTTAGTTAATAACAGGTAACATAACTGTTGTAGTAACTTGCATCAAAGTGTTTTTCCATACATTATAAATAGCTTTAATTAGTTTAAAATTTGGCTCTTAGGTGCTGAATTTGCATAAAATTATTTGTTTAATTAGTTTAATTGCTTGCTGAATTTGCATATTTAGAGTTAGTCTAGCTTATTTTGTCTTGTCTTAAGCTTATTTGAGCCTATTTTGTGTCTTAGTTTAAAAGTTTTAAGTGTTTTTACCATTTCTAGTTTTTATTCTTGTTCCAGCTTAATTTTCTTTGCTTATTTTTATATGCATTTGCTTATCAGTGTTAGTGCATAATCTTATCCTTGTCATATTCAAACACCAATCATCAATCGTCTTTCGATTTTCCATCTCTAGCCTCGTTGGGACATAACGACCCGGGAATACTCTACACTGCTTCTGGATTCATTGGTCTCGCGTGATTCTGATCCTTATTTTTGTGTTGATATTTATTTATATTTATTGATACATAGCGAGGTGTAAGTTCGCGCGAGTTAGTTCCCTACGGGGATCTTGATGGTATTCCTGTAGCCCTCGTGGCTAGGTTTGGAGTAGTCTCTAAGAGTACGGATAGGATTCTCGTCTCTCGTGGTGGTTGACGAGAATGGATTACGAAACAAATATCACAAAGAAAAGATAGACTACGAGAAAGCTAATATGCAGAATTAAATCTCACTTGAAATGATTCAAGCGAGTAGAACTAAGCTAAACTATGATCAAAACCTAACTATTCCCCACGCAGCGGCGCCAAAAACTTGATGCGGTTAAGTTTTACAACTCCCTAAGCAGAGTACCTAGCCGTTGTAGTAGTATAGGCAAGACTCGAGGGTTGTTATCATTTTCTAGTGGAATAGGTTGGGAAGGCTTGATCACAGTCTAACAGAATTCTAGGGGTTGAGAGAAGATTCTTTTTGTATTTTTATATTTTATGAAAGCAGGTAAATTAATGGTTTGAGAGGTTGGTTTGTTTAACTAATTACTAAACTAATATCGAATCTACTGGTGATAACTTTATGATAATTAAATGTATTTACTTAATCATGCACTACTTATCATATTGCTTCTCTTAATCCTGTTGCCTTGTCACACTTGTGATGATATATGTAAGTATTTCCTAGGTCATGAACGAATTACACGAACCCGTCGTCTATTTAATATTCCGTTAGGGCAACGCACAAGTAAGGTAGTATGAAGACTATTACAAGGCCTCTAAGAGTACGTTAAATGCATGTGAAATATCTTAAGAGGGATCAACTACGACAATCGTGACTTGAGCAGGTTGGTCAAACCGTTAGAGTTGACTAAAGTATTTATATGTGTTATAATTGTGTGCTTATGTGATCTTATATGAGTATTTGATATCAATCCGTGATGCGTGTTCATCTATTAGTGATTGAGTTGTGGTTTTGGTAGCTATTTTATTTCGTTCACATTTTTGTGACAATGAAAATGATAGTTTTATTTTATGCGTTATCGTGTAATTTGGTAAATAATGGATATATAAGCGTAAAGAGTTTATAATGTATTCCTAGGAAGGAATTAAGTCTAGTATTTAAATTTAATAAACATTAGTATTTCTAATTTAGGAAAGTAATTTATGAAATGAAGTTTATAAATAGTAAGTTTAAAACTAGTTTTTATTTAAAAGGTTTAATAAATTAATAAAGGGTTTTTATAAAATTAAGAAAATAAAGGTAAATATACATTAAATAATATTAAAAAAATTAATAAAGGGGTGTTGTTCGGCCGGTTAAAAGAAAAAGAAAAAAAAGGAAACAAATTTGATTACAATTAGGAGTCTAGGTATTATAAATACAAAATCAAGGAAAACCCTAAAACATTTTTTCTCCCCCTTTTGTTTTGTTCGGCTGAATCCCCGAGCAAGAAGAACAAAAAAATATTTTTTTATATCAAGAATTAAGGTGGTGATTCGTGTGTACTCGGATGAAAGGTTTAGGTATGTTCTTAATTAAGTTCTTGGTTAATTTTTCTTATAATTAGTAACTTTAATTGATGAATAAATTAGGATTTCATTAAAATTCAGTATATATGTTAATATGATCATTAGTAATCAATTAGGGTGTAATTAATGGTGTTTAGATGCGTTTGATTAAGTTTAGTTGTTGTTAAATTTAGAATTAAAACTGGGCAGACTTTTAGGTCATATTGTAAGTGTCATAACTTGGTCATACGGATAGCTTTTATTGATTTTCTTGAGCCTAAAATATACTACAGATAGTATACTTTCCAACCCCATTGGTTTCATGAAATAAAAGGGAGTGGAAGTTAGTCAAAATAATTTTACAAGATTCGTTATTAAATCTGAGTTTTTGGGGCAGATCCTGGTTTGTGTTTGTGAGGTCAAAAACCATACAAAACATTTTTTTAATTCATGGGATTGCTACTGTAGCAAGTTCATGATATGTATGATTTTCTAGAATTTTTATAGAATTTTCCTAAATGTTTAAATGGGTCTGATCAAGCTAACCTTTTTGATGGTCGAATCAAATTCGAATTTGAGTACTTTGTGATGTTGAATTTTTATAAAATAGTTAGGCTCAATATTAATTTTTCTAAAAAATCGTAGTAGTTCATAACCTATTGGGAAGGTAGGGAATGAAAGGGGAAAAAGCAATTTGATGATTTAGTATTTTATTTGTGGTCATGAAGTGACTACAAAATTCTGCCAAAAAACTAGAAAACTTGAATAAATGAATTTAGGGTATTAAGGTATAAGTGACATATGTGAAGCGTGGTAAAGGGTTTATAATCATAATATGAACATAGAAGTCCATCAATTGATTGTTATATCGTCTTGGGCATTTAGCCTAATCGCGTGTAACACGTGTTTTATTTATGTTTAGTTGAATTCAAGGAATTTGTGAAGTAGCTGTTCATTAGGTGAGTTTCATAGTCCTATGTTTTCATTTTTAAATTGGGATGGAAATGATACAGGTGTTTTGAAATGTTTCATTGCCGTGATTATGTGTTTTAAATTGCGTATGGACATTACATGACTATTATATGACTATGTGATACATGTGTTATTTAGGATCGGATGAGTACGCCTACTCAGTGAGATTTGTGATATTGATTTGGGATCGGATGAGTACGCCTACTTAGTGAGATTTGTGATATTGATTTGGGATCGAATGAGTATGCCTACTCATTGGGATTTGTGATATTAATTTGGGATCGGATGAGTACGCCTACTCAGTGGGATCGGATGGGTACGCCTACCCAATGTGATATGTTTGTATGGTACATTCTGGGTGAGCTTGGTTGCTTATAGTGCCAGCTATTCTAAGCCCGAATGTGAAATTAAGTATGTAGATATGTTGATTTAATTTTGGTTGCATGCTAGCATAGGTTCATGATAGTTCATTATTGTCCAACTTTGATTTGTTAATCACAGTAAAAGCGAGTAATATTGCGTGTCTAAAACCTATGACTCTCATCAACATTATTGTTGACGTATTAAGCATCATATTCAGGTGAGGATCTTGAGGAAAGTAAAGTTAGAAAGCTTGGCTAGTGAGACCGTAGGCTTGCATGTGGAGTTTATCTCCTAGTTTACTTATCACACTTTATTTGGATTGATACTTTGAATATTTTTTGTTTTGGAATATTTTGTTTATGTCTTTGAATTGGAGTGTCTCTTTTACCTTAATACAATACCCTTTTTTCTTGTGTTCGATATTGTCATGACACTTTGTGTCCATTTTTGTTTTGTTTAATGCATTTTAGTTTTCTCTATTGTTGACACCATTATGTTGTGATGATACCCATGACGTTACGCCTCGTATTTATGCCTTGGCGAGGCATGGCAGATTGGTATCAGAGCCATGTTATAAAGAAGTAGGTGGTTTAATCTAGACTATAACCTAAGAGTCCTTCATATAGTTGCATAATAGGATCTATGTGTTTAGCTATCTAGGTGTTTTGTTTTCTTGCTTTTCTTTGAGTTTTATTTCGACCTACGGGCTGCTCGATATTAGAAGATCCAGAAGAGGAGCAAATTGAGAAGGAGCCTCTCGAGGAACCGAATGAGGAAGGGTAGTTAGAAGAGTCGAAGGAGAAGGCCGACTTAGATCTCCTGTCGGATGCTCGTAGCAGCTTTGGACCCGTAGAGTCTGGTGACTCTTGCGAAAGCAAAGTCAAACCCAAGCGAGGCCCAGCATAAGTTTATCCCGTCTTTTACCTCGACATGTTGCTATCGATGATTTCTTTTGGATATTACTTATTTTTGGGCTCTTCGAGACCGTTATTTTCTTTCTGTCATTTTCGATTTTATTTTTATATAAATAAATATTGCTTGGATGTAGCATCGTTTCTGTGTTATATTATAGTCGTTTAAGATGTGCAATGTAGGATATGTGCATATATGTGCGTTATCATTGAGATGTGTAGTTTGGAAGTAAGTACACGTGTGAAAGGATGCACTTATAATCATGGGTGGCCAACATAATTATAAAGGCATCACACACGTAGACTTGTGACCATGATAGCATTGATCGGTGTTTGCTTGTTAGATGTGGTGTAAGATGTTGCATTATGTGCGGTTGTATTATAAATAGTTATGAAGTTAGTAAGTTTCCCTTCTATCTATCTCTTGCGGATACCCCAGATACCCGTTATTGCTACTATTATGATTGTTGGGTTTGTTTGTTTGCTCAATACGTCGTTCGGATTTCTAACTCTAAGTGTAGCATCCCTTGCTCGTACCATGTTAGTACGGATGTTCTATCTTTCCTATTCGACGTCTTGATAAATATTGGTTGTTCGGATCTGTTTCCTTGGATATTGGTGCGTTTCATTGGTTCTTTCGTTGCAATAATTACTCGTAGGAGTATCAAAATTTTCTTTTAAGCACTAATTATTCCTAACATATTAGTACGGATCATTACTCTGTTCTTTATATATCCTTTAGTTTTCGTAACATGTTGCGGCATGTTAGTACCTATGCTTTTCAATGGTTGTTCTTTTGATCGTAAGTACGGATGAGTCTTTACGTTCTTCTTTTGGTTTGTAATGTCTTCGTATGAATTTCTTTTGTGCATGTTTGTTTCATTGTTATTCTGATTATATGGTTCCTTGTACTTCCTCTCGCTTTCAAACAATAGAATTGTGTTAGAGTCTTTACGGTATTTTACAATCCCTTTTGGTATTACGATGTCCTTTGTTTGAGTAATATATTTTATATTGATCTTGAGTTATCAAAATCCTTTTGAAGTATATCTTGATGGTGTTTGGGGAAAACTATTGAAATGATTTTATGAATACGTTGTGATAAGCGCTTTTATATGACTGTCTTTTTATTTTTATGAAAACTATGTTTACAATGATTTTGTAAAACGATGTGATACAGGTTGACTGGCAATACTATGTTTAAAATGATATTTATGAATAAGATATGTTTAAAATGGTCTTTACAAATAAGATATGAAACTATTTTTTTAATGGTTAATAAATTTTATTTTTATTATGGATCGCATATGGGTTCCGTTAGTGTCAAAACTACGTTTAAGATAATCTCTACATTTTTATAAGTTTTTTTGTGATAAATTTTAATTTATGAAAATTATGTTTAGAATGATTTATATTGGTAGAATGCGACACACTTTTTTTATAAATATCTTTTAATTTTTTTATGAAAACCATGTTTAAAACGGTTTAAAAAAAGATTATATTTAAGATGATTTTTCTTGTTTAAAATGTTTTTTTTATTTAAAACGTCTATCTTTATTGTTTCAAAATGATTTTTTTATAAAAATAGTATTTAATTGATTCTTTCTAGTAAAGTCGATTATTGGTATAAGAATTCTATCTTTCTCATTTATCAATCTTGAAACGTATTATTATCCAATATGTGTTCCTTTTGTCTTGGTGCGCTTTGTTGACTCTTTTGTTTGCGTTTCCTATCGGTATAGATACTTTATCCTTTTCTTTTAAGGATTCTCATGACATGTGATTCAGATCTATTTGCACCTGTGAAACTCCTTATATATTTTCTAGCCCTTGATTCAATATTCGTTTGCTACCCTATTCGATAGTTCGTAACCCTTAAAATTTATTGATATACGTTTTATTCGACCAAGTCACTCTCCGTGGGGATCACATGTGTTGTTTAAAAAGAAGGACGGTTCATTTCGAATGTGCATAGACTATCGAGAGTTGCACAACTTGACCACTAAGAATCTCCCCGGGATCGACGACTTGTTCGACCAGTTACAAGGTTCGCGTGATTTCTCAAAGATAGATCTTCGATCTTGTTATCGTCAGTTAAGAGTGCATGAAGAAGATATCCCAAAGACCGCGTTCAAAACACGATACGAACACTTTGAGTTTACAGTTATGCCTTTTGGGTTAACCAATGCACCAACGGTTTTCATGGACTTAATGAACCGGGTGTGCAAGCCATATTTAGACAAGTTTTTTTCATTGTGTTTATCGATGATATCTTGATCTACTCGAAGTCTAAGGAGGATCACGAGGTTCATTTGAAGTTGGTGTTGGAGCGGCTGAAGAAGGATAAGTTGTTTGCCTAGTTTTTCCAAGTATGAATTCTGGCTACAAGAAGTGCGTTTTCTCAGATATGTGGTTAACAACAATGATATTCACGTGGACTCTAGTAAGATAGAAGCAATGAAGAATTAAAAAGTACATAAGACGTCATCTAAGATATGATCGTTCTTAGGATTGGCAGGTTACTATCGACGTTTCATCGCGAATTTTTCTAAGATTGTTAAACCCCTTGCTTCACTGACGCAGAAGAATCGGAAGTATGAGTGGGGGAAGGAACAAGTAGAAGCTTTTTAGACTTTGAAGGATAATTTGTGTAAGGTACCAATATTGTCATTGCCTGATGGACCAGAAGACTTCGTAGTTTACTGTGACGCGTCAAATCAAGGATTAGGTTGTGTACTCATGCAAAGAGGCAAGGTAATCGCCTATGCATCACGACAATTGAAGATCCATGAGAAGAATTATACAACACACGACCTAGAATTAGGAGCAGTAGTGTTTGCTCTTAAGACTTGAAGGCATTACTTGTACGGAACGAAGAGTGTCATCTATACGGATCATAAGAGTCTTCAACACATATTCGATCAGAAGGAGTTGAATATGCGTCAAAGGAGGTGGATTGAGTTATTTAGCGACTATGAGTGTGAGATTCGCTACTATCCAAGTAAGGCGAACATAGTAGCTGATGCCTTAAGTAGGAAGGAGAGAGTGAAACCAAGACGAGTACGCGCAATGTCCATGACTATTAGTCAAGTGTTAAGGACAAGATACTGGCTGCTTCAGGTGAGGCGTCTAAGGTAGAGAACGCGACAGCAAAAATGTTGCGTGGCCTAGACCAACTAAAGGAAAGGAGGGAAGATGAAGGTATGTATTTTATATAGGTTCCATTTATAAGGTGATGTAAGAACATTAATTATGGACGAGGCTCATGCATTCAGGTACTTGGTACATCCGGGGGCGGATAAGACATACTATGACCTTAGGAATATGTATGGTGGCCATGTATGAAGAAGGATATTGCTACCTATGTTAGCAATTGTTTGATTTATTTAAAGGTGAAGGCTGAAACATCAAAGACCTTCGGGTTTATTGCAACAACTAAAGATACCCGAGTGGAAATAGGATAGAATAACTATGGAATTTATTACAAGGTTGCCGAGATCAAGTAGTGGGTATGATACGAATTAGGTAATAGTCGATAGACTGACTAAGTCAGCTCATTTTCTGGTGACACGTGAGGATTACAGTATGGATAAGTTGGCAAGGCTGTATGTCGATGAGATCGTCGCTCTATGTCGATTATTTTGGATCGAGATGAACGGTTTACATCACATTTCTGGCAAACATTACAGAAAGCCTTAGGGACGCGATTGGATATGAGTACGGCTTATCATCCTCAGACTGATGGGCAAAGTAAGCGTACAATTTAGACATTGGAGGATATGTTAAGAGCGTGTGTGATCGAATTTGGTGGTAGTTGGGATGTTCACCTATAGTTAGCTGAATTTTCTTATAATAATAGTTATCATTCGAGTATTCGATGTGCTCTGTTTGAAGCACTGTATGGAAGGAAATGTAGGTGGCCCGTTCTGTGGGCTGAAATTGGAGAAAGCAGGTTGATTGGACCAGAATTGGTGCAAGAGATGTCTGATAAGGTAGTCTTGATAAAGGAAAGGCTTAAAGCGGTGAGAGATCGTCAAAAGAGCTATGCTGATAATAGGCGTAAGGCACTAGAGTTTGAGGTTGGGAATCAAGTGTTACTGAAAGTGTCGCCTTGGAAAGGCGTGATACATTTTGGAAAGAAATGTAAGTTGGCACCGAGGTATGTAGGACCATTTGAAATCCTTTTGGAAGTATAGAGAAGAGGTTTGGAGGTAATAAGGAGTCAAAGAAAGTACATAAGGCACTTCTTAAATAGCAGTATGAGAATTTCAATGGAAGTAGCTCAGAAGGACTTGATCATATTTATGATAGGTTGCAAAAGCTTATCAGTCAGCTAGAAATTCATGGAGAAACTATTTCTCAAGAAGATCTAAATCTGAAGTTATTAAGAAGTCTGCCATCTGAGTGGAAGACTCATACCCTGATTTGAAGGAACAAACCAGATTTAGAAACTCTAAGCATGGATGACTTGTACAACAATATGAAAATTTATGAAGCTAAAGTCATGGGGTCATCTAGCACAAGCCAAAACACACAAAATGTAGCTTTTGTGTCTTCCAACAGCTCTGGCAGTACCACTCAAGCTCATGGTTCTAACTCTACCAATATTGGTAGTCTGAGTGATGTTGTGATCTATTCTTTCTTTGCAAATCAATCTAACAGTCCACAATTAGATAATGAGGACTTACAACAGATTGATGCTGATGATTTAGAAGAAATGACCCTAAAGTGGAAAATGGCTATGCTGACCATGAGAGCCAGAAGATTCCTAAATAAGACTGAAAGGAAGGTTGGTGCCAATGGTTCTGAGACCATTGGGTTTAAGAACATAATGTTCTTTGAGAATGCAGGGAATGCAGGGCTCCTAAGTATCAAGACAACAGAAACATGGAGACAACAAGAAGGACTGTGCCAGTTGAAGAAACTACTTCAAATGCATTAGTATCCTAGTGTAATGGCTTTGGCTATGACTGGAGTAGCCAGGCTAAAGAAGGACCTACAAACTTTGCACTTATGGCCTATACATCTTCAAGTTCTTCAAGCTCAGATTCTGAGGTATCAACTTGTTCTAAAGCATGTTTAAAATCTTGTGAAACTCTCAAAGAACAATATGATAATCTAACAAAAGATTTTAATAAGTATCAAATAAATGTAGGAGCTTATAAAGCAGGTCTAGAATCTGTAGAGGCTAAACTAGATGTGTATAAAAAGAATGAGGCTGTTTTTGAAGAGGACATTAAGATTTTAAAACTTGATGTTATGTTGAGAAATAATGCACTAACAGAGCCTAGAAAGAAAATTGAAAAAGCTAAAAAAGAAAGAGATGATTTAAAACTTACCTTAGAAAAGTTTGAAAATTCATCTAAAAATCTAAGCAAACTGTTAGAGATTCAAGTATGTGATAAGTTCAAGACTGGTATGGGGTTTGATAGTCAAGTGCTTGATAGTCAAGTGTTTGATAGTCAGGTAAATGATAAGTACAAAACATGTGAAGGGTATCATGCAGTTCCCCCTCCCTATACTAGGAACTTCATGCCCCCTAAACCTGATTTGGTACTTGCTGGTGAGGATGAATATGTTTTTAGTGAGTCAATAACTAGTGTGCCTGTAGTTGCAACTAGTGAAGTTAAGACTAGTAAGTTAAAACCTAAGTTTCTTAGTGAACCACTCATTGAAGATTGGATATCTGACAATGAGGATGAGAATGAGACTAAGTCTAAGCCTAAACAGAGAAAACCTAGTTTTGCTAAAGTAGAATTTGTTAAATCTAATGAACATGTGAAATCACCTAAGGAGTCTGTTAAAAAGGTAGAAAACAATGAGCAAGCTAAATACCCTAGGAAAAACAGTCAAATTCCTAGAGGTAACAAGAGAAACTGGAATAATTTGATGACTCGGAAATTAGAAAGTAATTCTGAGTTTAAAAATAAAGCCTGTTATGTATGTGGTAGTTTTAACCATTTGATCAAATATTGTGATTTCTATGAAAAGAAAATGGTGGAAAAACCTATATGGAAAAGAATGACTCACCCTCATCCAAAAGGAAATTTTGTTCCAAAAGCAGTCTTAATGAAATCTGGCCTTAAAACACTTAATACTGCTAGGCAAAACTCTTCAAAAGCAGCAGTACCAGTTAATACTGCTAGACCAATTAATACTGCTTTCCTAAGACCAATAGTGAACTGTGCAAGACCAACATCAAATGTTCTTTTTACTGATACTGAATGTGTTGTTCTATCTCCAGACTTTAAGTTAACTGATGAAAGTCATGTTTTGCTTAAGGTTCCTAGAAAGGATAACATGTACAGTGTTGATTTAAAGAATGTTGTTCCTCAAGGAGGTCTCACTTGTCTCTTTGCAAAAGCCACAACAGATGAATCTAATCTTTGGCATAGGAGACTTGGACATGTAAATTTCAAAACTATAAATAAACTGGTTAAAGGAAACCTTGTAAGAGGTTTACCTTCAAAACCTTTTAAAATTAATCAAACATGTGTTGCTTGTCAGAAGGGAAAGCAACACAGAGCTTCTTGTAAGACCAAAATAGTCAGTTCAATCAGCCAACCATTACAAATGTTGCATATGGATTTGTTTGGGCCAACATTTGTAAAGAGTCTAATGAAAAAAATGTACTGCCTAGTTGTCACATATGACTATAATAGGTTTAGTTGGGTTTTCTTTTTAGCCACTAAGGATGAAACTAGTAAAATCCTTAAAACATTCATAACATGCATAAAAAATCTAATAGACCTTAAGGTGAAAGTGATTAGATGTGACAATGGGACTGAATTCAAGAATGAGGTCATGAGTCAGTTTTATGAAATGAAGGGTATTAAGAGGGAATTTAGTGTTGCTAGGACTCCATAACAAAATGGAGTAGCAAGAAGAAAAAATAAAACACTAATAGAGGCTGCTAGGACTATTCTAGCTGATTCAAAGTTACCTACTACCTTTTGGGCTGAAGCAGTTAATACTGCTTGTTATGTACAAAATAGGGTATTAGTAATTAAGCCTCACAATAAGACCCCTTATGAACTTTTTCTAGGTAGAAAACCTGCCTTAAGCTTCATGAGACCATTTGGGTGTCCTGTTACAATCCTTAATACCATAGATCACCTAGGTAAGTTTGATGGAAAGGCTGATGAAGGGTTCTTTGTAGGATACTCTACCAATAGTAAAGCATTACGAGTATTCAACAATAGAACTAGGATAGTTGAAGAGAACTTGCATGTAAAGTTTAGTGAGGATACACCTAATATTGCAGAAACTGGACCTAATTGGCTTTTTGATATAGATGCTCTGACAAAGCCTATGAATTATGAGCCAGTTGTTGCAAGGAATCAATCTAATGGTAGTGCAGGTACAAAAGCATGTGCTGGTGCAAGTAAAGCTAGAATGGAGACAGTACCTGGCAAAAATTACATACTGCTACCATTTTTGACTCAAGATCCATCATTATCTTCTAGTTCAAATGATTCTCCTGATGCTGGATTCAAACCATCAGGGGAGAAGAAAAAGAAGGATGCTAAAGATCCAGAGAATGAAGATAGTGAGGTGCCAAATACAGAGATGCCAAGAGTTAATCAAAAGCAGGATGCAAATGTCAACAACACTAACAAAATTAATATTGTTAGTCCAACTGTTAATGCTGCTGGCATAGAAAATAATGCTGTTGATGAGAATACAGTCTATGGATGTGCTGATGATCCAAATATGCCTAATTTAGAAGAGATTGTCTATTCAGATGATGAAGATGTTGGTGCAGAGGCTGACATAACTAATTTGGATACACATATCATTGTTAGTCCTATTCCAACTACCAGAATTCACAAGGATCATCCAGTTGAACAGATCATTGGAGATTTACATTCAGCACCTCAAACCAGAAGGATGACAAAGAGTGTGATTGAACATGATATGTTTAGTTCAGTGCAATAGAAAATCAACCATAAAGACTTTTAGAATTATCTGTTTGCATGTTTATTATCACAAGCAGAGCCCAAAAAGGTAATCCAAGCATTACAAGATCCAAGCTGGATAGAAGCTATGCAAGAAGAGCTTCTGCAGTTCAAGTTACAACAGGTTTGGACCTTGGTGGATTTACCACATGGCAAAAGAGCCATTGGTACTAAATGGGTATACAGAAACAATAAAGATGAGAGAGGTATTATGGTTAGAAACAAGACAAGACTGGTTGCACAAGGTTACACTCAAGAAGAGGGAATAGATTATGATGAGGTTTTTGCTCTAGTTGCTAGGATGGAAGCAATTAGGCTGTTCTTAGCCTATGCCTCTGATACACGTAAAGTAATATAAGTATAGAAAATTACCAAACTACCCTTGAGGACAAAGGAAGTAAGGAAAATTCTCACAATTATATATAATAATATGTATATTTACCGGTAAGTGATTACCGGGTCGTATTCCTTGAAGATTTATGAAATTGAGACCACGTTTGTTATTTGGACAATGATTTGAATTGGTTCGAAAATGATTTGTTTTCTAAAATCCTAAAAGTGAGCAAATTAAAGGACAATTAAACCTAACTTTAATAACGGGAAATTAAACTTTAACTAAAAACGCAAAACGGGAACCCTAAATGGTGATTAAAAACCCTAATTTTCCAAAATTAAACCTAGAAGGAATTTTTCACTTTTAATAGACTCTAATTGACTAAAAAGTAAGTTTAAAGAAAACTAGAACAAAAACGGAGTTGAATTGAGCTTAAAACACAAAAAACGTGAATGGAAACGAATCCCGCTCTTTAAAAATTAATATTTTTCAATTTTAACCCTACCTAATTGGCTTTTTGATATAGATGCTCTGACAAAGTCTATTAATTATGAGCCAGTTGTTGCAAGGAATCAATCTAATGGTAGTGCAGGTACAAAAGCATGTGCTGGTGCAAGTAAAGCTAGAATGGAGACAGTACCTGGCAAAAATTACATACTGCTACCATTTTTGACTCAAGATCCATCATTCTCTTCTAGTTCAAAGGATTCTCCTGATGCTGGATTCAAACCATCAGGGGAGGAGGAAAATATGATGCTAAAGATCCAAAGAATGAAGATAGTGAGGTGCCAAATACAGAGATGCCAAGAGTTAATCAAGAGCATGATGCAAATGTCAACAGCACTAACAAAATTAATACTGTTAGTCCAACTGTTAATGCTGCTGGCATAGAAAATAATGATGTTGATGAGAATACAGTCTATGGATGTGTTGATGATCCAAATATGCCTAATTTGGAAGAGATTGTCTATTCAAATGATGAAGATGTTGGTTTAGAGGCTGACATAACTAATTTGGATACACATATCATTGTCAGTCCTATTCCAACTACCAGAA
The DNA here is from genome assembly GCA_026074375.1 of Tanacetum coccineum. Taxonomy (NCBI): domain Eukaryota; kingdom Viridiplantae; phylum Streptophyta; class Magnoliopsida; order Asterales; family Asteraceae; genus Tanacetum; species Tanacetum coccineum. The sequence goes on from BQNB010040747.1 coordinate 45,044, forward strand.
TTCACAAGGATCATCCAGTTGAACAGATCATTGGAGATTTACATTCAGCACCTCAAACCAGAAGGATGACAAAGAGTGTGACTGAACATGGTATGTTTAGTTCAGTGCAATAGAAAATCAACCATAAAGACTTTCAGAATTATCTGTTTGCATGTTTATTATCACAAGCAGAGCCCAAAAAGGTAATCCAAGCATTACAAGATCCAAGCTGGATAGAAGCTATGCAATAAGAGCTTCTGCAGTTCAAGTTACAATAGGTTTGGACCTTGGTGGATTTACCACATGGCAAAAGAGCCATTGGTACTAAATGGGTATACAGAAATAAGAAAGATGAGAGAGGTATTATGGTTAGAAACAAGGCAAGACTGGTTGCACAAGGTTACACTCAAAAAGAGGGAATAGATTATGATGAGGTTTTTGCTCCAGTTGCTAGGATTGAAGCAATTAGGCTGTTCTTAGCCTATGCCTCTGATACACATAAAGTAATATAAGTATAGAAAATTACCAAACTACCCTTGAGGACAAAGGAAGTAAGGAAAATTCTCACAATTATATATAATAATACATATATTTACCGGTAAGTAATTACCGAGTCGTATTCCTCGAAGATTTATGAAATTGAGACCACGTTTGTTATTTGGACAATGATTTGAATTGGTTCAAAGATTATTTGTTTTCTAAAATCCTAAAAGTGAGCAAATTAAAGGACAATTAAACCTAACTTTAATAACGGGAAATTAAACTTTAACTAAAAACGCAAAACGGGAACCCTAAATGGTGATTAAAAACCCTAATTTTCCAAAATTAAACCTAGAAGGAAATTTTCACTTTTAATAGACTCTAATTGACTAAAAAGTAAGTTTAAAGAAAACTAGAACAAAAACGGAGTTGAATTGAGCTTAAAAACACAAAAAACGTTAACGGAAACAAATCTCGTTCTTTAAAAATTGAAATTTTGCAATTTTAACCCTACGGAAACAAAACTAAATTTCCTAGAAACTATATGATAAAAGAAATTTTTCTAAAAAAGAATTATTTTTTTTGATTATTTTTCTATTTTTTATGAATTTTTAAAGTTTTTAATAAAAATAAATGTTTAAAAATACTAAACTAATTATAAAAATTCTGAAAAAATTATAGAAAGTAGCTTGAACTAAGAAGAATCTAGGAAAAATAAGCTCGGGAACACAGCTTATCGAATAAGCTGCGAAATAAGCTTAAACAGCTTATTAAACTAAAATGCTCAAAATGTATATAAAAGATAGATAATGCAAAGGTATAACGGATGAGCTAATGTAGCGTGATGGTTGTGTGTGGGGGGGATAAAACACTTGGTGAGGGTGGTAGAGGTCCCGGGTTCGAGCCTTGCTCACCCGGGGCTTCCCACTTTCCCAAGTGTTTTAATTTTTTCCATTTTTTTATAACTTTTTAAAACTCTTAAAAATAAGCAACTTTTGTAAAACAACTATTTTTATAAACCTAAAATAAGCCCTCAAACAAGTAGTTGAAGACAGAATAAGCAAATCCTAATAAACCTATAAAATGTAAATTGTTTGGGCTTTTTAAGAACAAATAAGCTAAGGGAAAAGTTAAATAAGCTAAAACAGATTAAAAGCTCTATCTAATAAGCACATAAGAGCTAAAATAAGCACAATTGATAAGCTAGAATGACAGAAGAGCTAAAAAGCTTAAAAACACTTAAATTTTTTACACTAGAAAGCAAATAAGCTCAAATAAGTAAATGACAAAACCAAATAAGCTAAATTGGACCTATACTAACCTAATAAGCTAAACTAAACCTAAATAAGCCATAATAATAAGCAAATAAGCTAAATTAAGGAATAAGCACTTATAGTGTAAACTGTTAACCAAACAGCCCCTTAAGGCATCTTTGAGCTTATTTTTCAATAAGCTAAAGGATCCTTATGGGCTTTTGGCTTATTACCCTAAAAAGTACATCTAAAATACTACTTAAAACAACTTTTTAAAACCATTTTAAAATTCAGGAGCTTAATGAAAAGGCTTGTTGAAAACAGCTTATACACTAAGAACACTTAGCTTCTTTTGGTTTAAAAAAGACAAAAAGCTTATTTGAAGGCTAAAAACAGGTATGCTAATGAACTTATTTTTGAAAACTAATTTGAAATAGATTAACCA
>BQNB010040748.1:0-47200 GCA_026074375.1 Tanacetum coccineum
TAAAATCAATTAGACGATTAGAAACACAAACCGTTCTTTGGGTCGACACCCGTACTTACCAATCACTACACTATACACGATATGGTATACTGCTCTTTAGTGCGTTGGAATAGTCGAGGTAGTTAGGGTTTTATAAATGTAAAACCTGATGTAGTTTTATTTAAAAGAAATTACGCATCACTTACACACCATCACCAAGCCATACTTTCCCCCTCTCCTAGCCCTTACACACGCCACCCCCCCCCCCCTTACCTCCCTTATTGATTTTGATCATTAGCCTTCTAGATATTTATTAAGGTAGCTAAAATTTTCCTATATAAATAAGCACTTCACTTCACTTCTCATTTCATCACTAGAAAACTCAACTCACGCTCTCTTTTTCTCTCCATAAACCTATGGCACAACACAACCATAATAAAGTTTCATTGTCTTCTATTTTCTTGATATTTCAAGCATATAAGGATAATCAAGGTTTATTTCTAAGGTGTTCTAAAGTGGTTCTAAGGTTGGGTTTCAAGATTAAGCTAGGGTTTCATCACCACTAAGTTAGGTTATTGTATAAGTTTTTGGGTTATAATCAAAACCTAGGGTTCATTTGTGTTCATCATCTTTGTATGCATCTCCTAAACTACACTTTTGATTCTTTATGCATCATGATTATACATTTTCTTTCGAAACAAACATCATCCATATGATTGTGTTATCATTTTTATAAACTTAACTAGTATTTTTTTAGTGATTCAAATGTATCATTTATGTTCTTTTAATATTATTGTATTTATAGAATTGTTGGAAGTACACTAGTGATTTTATATGTTAGCTTGTGATATTAGAAAAATTGTATCTTGTTGGTGAAGGAATTAAGTTAGTTATGAAGTGTATTTGTTGTTTGGATTAGTTGTGAATGGAGATAGGTTAGATTAGGCCTCCGGGGAAGTTGTGGATTGTTATTTTGGCACATTTCGAGAAATTATATAAGCTGTCCCAAACAGCCCTTATGTTACATGTCACGTAAAAATGTTTTGAGTTATTAAAACTCCAATATTATGATAGTAGATGTCGTTACGGAAATTTTGACATAAAGAACACTAAAACCGGACTTAAAATAAGCAAGTTATGGTCAAAACAAGTTTGGTAACTATTTCGGGAAAAACAGTTTTTATAACAAAACTGGCAGATCTTGTTTTGGTGGTTTTGACCCCTTTCAGGTCCGAATCGGCTTAAACATATAAAAGGAAACTTGTCCAGAATGATTTTTCGGTAAAATAAGGAACTTTTCTTTTGTCATGATAGTCAATGACGAAGGAGCTATACTTCGTGAAAGTTGGACTATTTTTCAAAAAATGTAATAAATTTCTTGCACGCATTTTGGGTTAATATAGTTGCTGATTGGAACATTTAATTGTGTTTTCGGGCGATTTTGGGTCCGTTTGGACTATAAAAACCTTGGCAAATAACAGTTATTAATTATAAATTATCAGGACGCATTAGAAACATTATAAAAACGATATTAATTAAGCGTTATGTAGTTTACTAAAATGGACAGTTTTATTAGGCGTATAGTATATATTAGCAAGGTAAAAATAGTAACTTCCGGCTTAGGTATCGAAACTTAATTAAAAACCCTATAATTTTCAAAATCACGTTTTGATTAACTAAATTATGAAACAAGCATTTGCGGGTGATGTTAAATTTCTAAAAATATTTTGTGCATCGTCTCATTTTATTTCGCTTGCAATATTCTAAATCGACCTATAATTAAATAGGTTGCATCCCGGACTTATTGTGACGACTTTCCTTTGTTGATTTCCTAAAATCAATAATTTTCACTAGAGGTGATTTTATAGCCTCGCTTTACTTGTTTATTACTATTTTATAAATCTCGGGGTGAGATACATGACTTGTTTTACATTTGGACGCAAGTACTCTTTTAAACGATTACGGATTTGCCTAAGTAGCGATAACCCAATATGCCCACTATCATGAAATGTTAATTACTTTTTGTAAGCGCGTGTGTTATAAATAGATCTATTTGGGATTGACATCCTCGTTCGGGTAAGTAGTGCTTACTAGTTTCGGAGGACCGAACTAATGAACGTATACCATATCGGACTTTAGATGTTGTGGGTTGAACATCTACACGGGTACTTTGATTGCCTGACATTGATTGGCATAATTATACTGTTGTAGCTTCAGTGTCATGAGCTTAGTGAAATCGTAATTACATTTTGTGATATTGTATGTGTTACATTTATCATACACTTTGAAATCTTGCGGTCCAACATTTATACTTACATAAACTTATGAACTCACCAACTTTATATTGACACTTTTAAGCATGTATGTCTCAGGTACTTAACTAGTTATGAAGTATTTGGAGTGCATTGGGTCTTCATTCATACAAGACTATATTTTCATGGACTTTTCATGCACTACTTTCCTCGTTGTATTTTTAACTATGAATTTCATCTGATGCAAACATGGCACAACTTATTTTGAACTTATTTATTTTAATGAAACAACGAGGTTATCTTTTAAACGACTCATGTTAGAGGTCGTTCTCTTATATCTTGTGCTATTGTATTATGAAGTAACGCCCCCGGTTACCATTCCGCTGCCACATATTTTGGGGGTGTTACAGATTGGTATCTAGAGCCAAGGTTATAGAGAACCAGGTCGGATATTTTACCTGGACTATAACCGTTTTTGATAAAAATTGCATCACATAAAACTTTTTCATGTGCATACACACTGCTTGCTTACACTACTTGCTCACATGACTTATACTTGTGTGTACCTTCCCTAGCGTTTATTTCGTTTACACTTGTCTTATATATTATATTTATCTAAAACCCTTGATTGTCACAATACTATGACCACACCTCATCCCACACCTTTTCCTGCTACTACACCACATGCCGGAGTACTCGTTCCATTTGTCATCATATCCGATTCTGACGATGAGATTACTACCTTACCCGTTAGACCCGCACCACTATTATCGGATCGCATACAACTTTGTCTGGCTACCTATTAGACTCTGGCGACGACTCATCAGACGAGGATCTGAGTGTGACTGCTGAGTCACTCCATACTCAGACTGCTTCGACATCAGTTGTTCATCCACCATCTACTCGACCCCTACCTACTAGCCTTGCTTTTGCCCGTCGACCAGGAAAGGAGATATTGATACCATTAGGCTACAGAGCAGCCATGGATCGATGGAGAGCTGCACCACCATCCACCTGTCATCCACTACTTCCATTAGAGATACAATCATCATCTTCACCACCACTACCACTCTTACCATCATCATCTTTACTATCGCCATCACTTCTACCATACTCATCTCATAAGAGATCCAAATTGCCTTCACCATCACTACCACCATTGGTATCACCATCACCACCAGCAGCAGCAGTACCACCACCACCACCAGAGCATATTAAGTTAGTTGGGGATGACATAGAGACCCTGCGTGCTAGTTTGGCATCTGCCATGCAGGAGATGATGACCCTTCGTGCTAGAGTTAGATAATTGAAGCAACACGATGTGGTTACTCAAGATTCACTTAGGATTGTGAAAGGCAGGATCATACGGTCACAGCTTCGAGTAGAGTATGCTGAGCAGGAGGTCAGAGAGTTACGGGAGTTTTGGGTGACCGACGGACTTAAGATATCAGAGCTGCACAGTCGAGCCGAGTACGCAGAGAGTCGTCTTAAGTAGATCCATGATAGGCAGGCTAGAGACGGAGCTCGCACTCAGAGGACTGATATGACATAACATGATATTGAGGCATCGCGTGCTAGGGCTGAGGCTACAAAGCAGCGAGTTAAGACACTACAGGTATCACTTGGAGCCCCTCGGATAGATGTCAGAGATTTGATAAAGTCCTGTGAGGCTGACAGGTTTGAGGTGGCTAAGCTACGGAGTCGAGCGAAGGACATAGAGGCTAGCTTCTGGGATCTTGAGAGGCACCTTGGTCTATAGACGGATATATTAGCGTCATTTGTAGCTTATTTTGTATTGTATCCTACTAAACTTGAGTAGTACTCAGTTGGTAGTGTTAATGAAAGACTTGTACTCTTTTATTTATGTAAAACGATATATTAACTATTAACCTACGTTATTGGTTATAATTATGCTATTTTATGATGTTGACTTATTTATGTCATGGTTGCTTTTATCTTATACCTCTGCGTGGTGTGGTCTCACTTTACATATATGTTGTGCATTGCGTGTCATGATTTTACCTTGGATGAAATCTTACTATATATTATATTCCTTGTGATCTTAAGGAAACAATGACAACTACGAATCAAGGGATGAGTTTTGTAGGAATCGATCAGATTGTAGCCTAACGAGTGGCTAATGCTATCGAGACTATTGCTATCTACGAGGCAAAGACCCACGTGGCTCTTGACTTAATGAACTAGGTCAAACAGCAGGAAGACAAGGTAGCAGAGAATGCTAGCAACAAGAGGAAGTAGGAAGGTGACCACAGTGAAAGCTCTAGCCAGCAGCAAAACAGAGAGCATAAGGTAATTAGAGCACACATTGACGGGCCAAGCAATAAGGAAGGCTATGCTGGAAATCTACCATTGTGTAACAAGTGCAACTTTCACCACACTAGCTCGTATACAACAAAATATGGCAATTGCAAGCGGGTTGGTCATCAAACTAAAGATTGTAGGACCCTAGTCCAGAGAGCGAAATGAAGGCACCCAGTGGCAAAACAGAAGACTAAAGTTACCTGTTATGAGTGTTAAGGGCTAGGACATTACAAGAGTGATTGTCCAAAGTGGAAGAATCAGAACCAAGTGAACAATCAATAGAAAGGAAAAACTTATGGAGACTCTACTGTCATGACATCTAACATTAAGGCTTAGGGAGAGACCCCCGTCTTAGCTAGCGGAACCCAATTTAGGACTATCTTAGACTCTATTTCCTATTTGTGTTGTACTTTATTTTAAATTTTGTTGTATGTGTGGATGATTTAAATTATCTATCAAACTTATGTGTCATGAAAACTTCGTTGATTTTAATTTAACTCTCTATTTATTTATGCAAGCCACTCCTTAAACTATTTTTTACAACCACTTTATAAACTATTTCACTATTGTCGTCAAATGAACTAACATTTTAAACTATTCTACAATCGCCTTACAAACTATTTCTACTATTGTTAATAAACTATCGTACTATCATTAATAAACTATCTTACTATCGGTTGATAAACCATCATCTTATAAACTATTTTACTAACATATAAACTATTTTCCTATCACACTAAAAATTATTTCATTATCATCTTATCAACCAATTTATTTTTAGTACGTAAACCAGTTTTCTATCATTTTATAAATTATTTTACTACCACCTTATAACTTTTTAGACCGTCGATAATAAATCATTTCACTAACACATTGTAAACTGTTTGTACTGTTGATGTGCTATCATGTAGGTTGTATTTATTTATTATCAAGTTTTAAATTTATATTTAGCCGACTTTACCTAAAACAACACTTTAACGGGCAGTATACCCGGTCAAGATGTAGCTTCGTTGGTAAGTAAGGTGTCGAACACTAAGAGCGAGAAAGTCAACCTTATATTCTATCAGTATTTTATTCTAATTAATTAGTCTAGTTAAATTCTATGTTATTTCTAATTAATGTTAAACTTATGCTAAACCTAGTTCTAATGATAAAGGAGGGGGGTTTCAGCCTGAGAGACTGGCACAGGTTTGGTGGTGACTTAAATCAATTCTAAACACAATAATCACACAAGAAGATAACTGAAGATAAAAGAGCAGTCTAGCCAAATGATAGAAAACTGTATTAGCCATATTAAATCCGATTAAATACTGGTTTGTTTGTTTAGTACAATGAGTGCTTATCTTAAGGCGGCATATCATTCTTAAGACTTAGGTGGTACTTCTTCCTAAGACCTAGACACGTTGAATCCTGTCACAATTAACGCATCCACATAAAGCATCCTTTTGGTTTAATTATAATCTATCTTAGGGATTAAAGCAATGGTGATCTTGTTAGACCTTAGCCCATTAGGACTTTACCCACTTATTGCTTGACGGCATTTTATATACTGGTAGTCCACTGTCCGAGTCTTTACCAATTGATTAAGAACTACTCGTTGGTTCAAAGGGTCGCCTGCTAGTCCAACTAAGCTCACAAATCTAAAGGTAAAGATAGGACATTATTTATGATCCTATTGCCCCAGATGTATAAAACGCGATATGGAGAGCCGTCCTAGTATCTAGATCACTTGGTCAGTCTCACTAGACCCAGTTGAATGATGGGTAGCATATTCATAAAAAAAATAATTAAACAATCAATGATCAATTAAGCAATCGGTATTAAAGAAACCAAACATTGAATCTTCATTAAGATGGCTAATACCCAAGGGTATTAGCCCATAACCATTGTAATAATACAAGTATAATTAAACAACCAAGGTAAACTAACCGAGTAAATAAAGGATACCAAAAATTGAATGATTACAAGAGTATAGGAATTACACGGTGTCTTATATGGAATTAGATTCGATGCTTGACCTTGGCTGCTCTTCGTCTCTTTAAAAAATCAACTTTTATGTTTATGGTATAGAGAATATGATTTAGCATACTAAAAAATCGTTTTTGAGTCTTCTATATATAGCCTCTGAAATGAGTGGATACACTGTATTAAATGAGGTCAATACGGCGTATTGGGGTGTATTCCTTAGAGTGCGTGCTACGTTCATAATCAATCAGTAATAACTGTCATCAATCACATTTACTGCAGGATATTTGATTGTTTGACCAGCTGGATACGTCATATATAATCAGCAGGATATGCCGTATTGGATTTTGAACATACGCATTTTCTTATGAAGTTCAAGCGCCGATACGTCGTATCTTCTTTGTTGGATATGGCATATGTAGTCAGAATAAGCAATCTTCAAATATCTTTATTTAAGCTCCGAAATGTGCGCATTTTAGCTTGTCTTCACAATGTACTCTGTAATTACTGCAATTAACAACTTTAAGCAATTAAGTAACAATTCTTGCAATAATTATATAAAAGTGGGTAATTTTATTAGGATAAATGATGCTATAAAAATAATGTTATTTGATGTCATCAAATATCCCCCACTTGAATCGTACTTGTCCTTAAGTAGACTTTAGAAGTTTATTGAAAAATGTATCCCAACCGGAGTTAAGGATTTTTCCTTTAAGCATTCTTTTATTTAATCACCTGTACAAAACCAAGCACCTCACGAAATATAGGAAATGAAAACACTCAGATCACTCAACTAATCTAGGTAGTAACATTTAATAGGTACGGTCATCTGCTCGGTCGTGATTAGTTTTCTATCATATGCTTGGCAAGGATACACATCTCTACCACTAGAGCTAAGGAGTAACAAGTTCAAAAAGGTAAATTAGGTTAATAAGCTTAATGGGTTGGATTACTCTTTTGAACCTCTATTCGATACCAACATTCCAGAAAAGGTGACAAAGACCATACATACACATCCGTAACGATGGAATAGACACATATGACTGCATTTAAACCTTAACTCGAATAAGCTAAAGAATAGGATTAGTTGTCTTTTCCAAAGGTAGTAAACCAGCAAGGGTACAAAACATATATACATGGCCGTAACGACTGAATAGACATATAAGATTGTATAATCCCTCCACTTGAGTAAAACCAAGGACTTAGGACAAAGGGTAATATAAGGTATGGATCTTTTAACTCTCACCAAAAGTAATAAACCAACAAGGTGGCTGAATCACACATACATGGCCGTAATAACAGAATAGACATGTATGATTTGATCTCATCCTCATTCGAGTAAAACCTGAGGTTAGTTGTTAGGAAAGGAAAATAAATTATTGTTAAATAAAATTCACAAAATAAATAGATTAAGCCTGAACAAATAAGGTATATAGTTGCTAGTAACTTTCCTGACCGTTCCTATGATAAAGACTCAGAAATATATACACAAACTTCTCGATCATTGAATGACAAAGACAATCTAAGTTGGCATTCCCATAACGGTCAACTTCCCAATCATCCATACTTATACATACTTTTACAAGACAAGTGGTGATATCGACCACTTTTTATACAAAACTACATATCGTTGATTTTTACCACATATCAACGAATAATCGATCCTCCAAGTATTTTATCAGTTAAGTTCAACGAACTGACTATCTTCATTCTTTCTTTCTCTTTTTTGCTGCGATTTTCTATTTTTCTATTTTTTTCAACAATACACTACGAATCTCGGTGCAATTTCACCATCTTCACCATCATTATTCATCCGGATAATTTTTCTTTAAACACTTCATCTTCGGACATGAAACATAATTGCGAAAGTAGCAAAATACACGAGCTACATACTTCTACAATCCCATTGCATTGTACAATTTCCTGACCTAACCAGAGATAGAAAATTTTACTCTGACATAGAAAATACAAAACTTTACACAAAGCAACTAGCAACTTTGATTAAATAGGCTTAATCTTAAGGGAAGGCTTAGGTGTAAAGGTGTAACGAAATAGACATTTGGTGTGCAAAATAGAAATGGCTCAACAGGTTTTTTTAGGGGTATTTTACTCTTATAGTGAGAGTAAGCAAAGGGTTATACGAGGGTTAACTAACCAGTGTAGTTAGTTAATATTACAACATATAGGCTTTTTGGTGTATTCCTAGAAATTTACCAGTTAAACAGGTTACTCTATCTAAATCCATAATGCTCATTATTGTGGTCTCGAGTGATATACCAAGCCAAGTTCTAAAGTCCACTACATCACCGGCACACTCATAATTTTGGGTAAACATTTGGAAATGGAATAGGCTTACTTCTTACATGGTTATTTGTGTGCGAGGTTATGTAACTAGCAATTTTTACAATATTTTGTTAAAAAGAGGACAAGTAGATGTTCTAACTCTCTATCCCCCCACATAAATTATACAATATCCTCGTTGTATAGATAAAACAATTAAAGAAAATGAGAAATAGAATTAGAACGAGGAACTCCCCTGATATTTTGCTCGGCATGATTCTCCAATTTGAGTTCTTGAGCAAAAGTGTGTTGAAGAGGCGTCAGAATGCCCGTGTGAGTTTAACACACATCTTTTTCCAGAGTATACCATCACCAATTCATCGATTTCTTTACAACAAGGTCCTGCATAAAAGTTAGAAGACAAAACATGCAATTCTATCTCGGTTTTTACAATGGTTACAATGTGGAAAATAAACACACATACTGTACAGGAAGTCAATATGCCATATCCCAAACCCAAGGATACGCCGCATTGAATCTTGTAAAAACAAATGTTTTTATAGTTGCAGAAATTTAAAGGCAAAATTTAAAGGACTAATAACGTCCAGACATGTCCATACGCCGTATCCATAGAGGTTCGATACGCCGTATGGAATGTCTGGGAAGACAGACTCAGCAATTAAATATTACAATTGACAAACAATTAAAAATAGTCGGGTTGTCTCCCGGGAAGCACTTTTCTTTCAGCTAGTCGTTAAGTTAGACTTTTTCTTCTCTTCAGCTTTACTCATCTCTTACTTGCTCGCACTCGTCCCCGTGTGCGTATTTCTCTAAAATCTTTTGGCATGACACAAGCTTTTTGCAAAACGGCATGCCGAGCACAACACCACTTGTTATATCCATATCGTCAATGATCAAGAAACCTAAAATAATAGAAAAATTCCCAACGAAAATAGGTATATCAATCAAAGTTCCGGCTAGTTTCTTCCTTTCATGATCACCTTCATCCTTAATTATAGAATTGTAAAAACGTTTCTTCATCATATTAATGGACAAGGTAGGGAGGAAGTCAGCATTGACATGTTTATACCCAATCATACAAGAAAATTTCATTTTGTAACAATATTTGCTAGTAGGCTCATTGACAATAACATTTCCATCAATGGTTGGCTCAAAGTTATTATCTTGATTCATCCTAGGTTCTAGAGGCATATCTAAATCATTTAATTCAATATAATCATCATAGTGTAGGTCGAATGATTCATTAACAGCCTCTCCTATAAGTTCAGCTATGGAATCAAGATTCGTTCTTAACATATAGACCCTCCTAATTATGCTAGTAGCAGGTTTAATGCTTTTGAAAACAATTTTCTCTTCCCCAACCCTTAGAGTAAATTTTCATTTAAAAACATCTATCTTGGCATAGGCGGTAGATAAAATTGGTCATCCGAAGATCAAGGGGACATCGTCATCCTCAAGTATGTCCAAGATAATAAAGTTTATGGGGAAAATAAATTTACCAATCCTAACTAGCACATTTTCAGCAATACCCCTTGGATGTTTAATTGTTCTATCAGCCAGTTCAACAGTTACCTAGTGTGAGCTAAATCTCCTAAACTAAGGTTGGTGTAGGTAGAGAATGGCATAACACTTACACTTGCTCCTAGGTCAAATAGGGCTTTATCAAAACAAACACTATGAATAAAACAGGTTGGTGTAAAACTTCCTGGGTCCTTTTTTTCTGAGGCAAGGTTTAGTCATGAAGTGTGGTCCCAATTAAATAGGTTTCAGAATCTTCAATTTACGTGCCTCCTTCCATTCATCACATCAGTAGTCATGTAGTCACCTTGGAAAGGGAACTATTTCAGAAAATTCGTTACTGAACTGTGAGTCTGATACGGCGTATGGGCCTGAACCGATATGACGTATCCTAGTTGAATCAGCTTTAGCAGTTGAAATTGATTTGACATGGTCCCTTGGGTTCATTTCTGTTGAACTGGACAGACTTTCGAATCCTCTTTCTTGTAAGACTTTGCTCATCTGTCCAATCTGAATCTCTAAGGTCTTAATTAAAGCTCTTTGATTTCTAATAGCTGCATCGGTAGAAGCTCAAATTTCTTTGATTATGTTTGAGTTCTCCTCGTGTCTCTTTGTTGATTCAGCCATGAATTTGGTCAGTGATTCCTCCATTGTATGTCTTTGATCGGGGTACGAAGAGTTTCTGTTATTTCGTTGGTAGAATCATGGCCTTGCTGCTTTATATTGCCCTCCAGGTTGGTAGAGTGCACCAAACTATGTATAGTAAGCTTCTTTAAAGGTTTTCCTCTCTTTTTTGAGTGGACAGTCTTTGGTGTAATGTGGTCCCTTACATAGCTCGCATCCGACATGAGCAGCATATACCTTTTCGTTTACCTTTTTGATTTCTCTCTTAAGACTGTTGAGTTAAGCCTGGATAGCGGCTAATCCGTTAGAAGTTTCAATACTTTTGGTTCTTGATGTTCCATTGTGCTATTTTTGAGAGTACTCGGCCGTCTCTTGGATGGCCACTTTTGCATCAGCGGCTGTTTTAGTCGGTATGGCACCTTTTTAGTCAAGGATTTGTCTAGTTGGAACATCCAACCCATTATAAAACAATATTACTTCATGCATATCAGTCAAATATTGTTGGAGGCATTTCATCAAGAGTTTTTTAAATCTTTCCCAGGCTCGAAAAAGGCTTTCGTCAGGTTCTTGCTAAAAGTTGTTAATATCCTCCATTTTCTTTGCAGTGCGAGCAAGCAGATAGTATTTGCTTAGAAACTTCAATTTTAGGACTTCCCAAGTTAAAATTGAACCAGCTGGTTCGTTCGTGAGCCAACGGCTTGCGGCTCCAGGTAGGGATACCGGGAAAGCTCGAAGCATGATTTGATCTTGAGTTATATTTAGGATGTGGAATAAGTCAACAATCTCCAAAACTTTTTCAATGTGTTCGTTTGCATCTTCATGTTCAGAACCGCTAAAAGTATTGTCATGAAGTTCTTTAAGAAATTTCCCTTTCAATTTAAAGTGGGCATTTTCGTCGATCTTGAGCCTAGTAACGCCCGACCCATAATCCCCACGGGTCTTGCTCATGTATTGTTTCATTATTTCTGTCATAATTTCTATAGCTTCTTCCTCTAAAAGTTCTTCGATGTCAGAAAATAGATCGAATTTGGTTGAATTTGATTCTACAAGACCAGGTGTCTTGAAAAGCCTCTTTTTTGAACGAAACACTCATTTCGGGTTATCCAAAGGTGTAAATAGTTCTTTAGTGGAACTCCTTGTCATGCATCACCTAAAACAGAGGAAAATAAATCAGTTGGAAAGGCTCTTTGAGAAGAATACAGAAAATTTAACATGGAAATCAAATTTAGTTCTGCTACTGTATCAGGTGATCGATATGCCGTATTCAATTGATTTGAATACGCCGTATAGATATGTTGAATGTCAGTACATCGTATTGAGTTTGCAGAATACGCCGTATTGTTTGGAAGAACATGATACATTGTTTAGACTACAGAAATCAATACGCTGTGTTTGGGTAAAAGGTTTGATACGTTGGATTCAACTGGTGAATACGCCGTATCAGGGTTTTGACCAGAACAGAGTACTTTGAAAACAATTAAATAATACAGAAATTTAAACAAACAATTAAGCAAACAATTAAACAGATACATACAAAATTAAATCACGCTAATTAAATTATTCTAAGCTATGCTAATTAATGGTTAAAAACACTAATAAGAATAAAGATTAAACCATTTTCACTCCCCGGTAGCGGCGCCAAAAACTTGATGTGTTGTCGTGTAGGTTGTATTTATTGATTATTAAGTTTTAATTTATATTTAGCCAACTTTGCCTAAAACAATACTTTAATGGGTAGTGTACCCGGTCAACATGTAGCTTCGTTGGTAAGTAGGGTGTCGAACACTAAGAGCGAGAAAGTTAACCTTATATTCTATTAGTATTTTATTCTAATTAATTAGTCTAGTTAATTCTATGTTATTTCTAATTAATGTTAAATCTATCCTAAACCTAGTTCTAATGATAAAAGGGGGGGTTCAGCCTGAGAGACTGGCACAGGTTTGGTGGTGACTTAAATCAATTCTAAACACAATAATCACACAAGAAGATAATCATAAGATAAAAGAGCGGTCTAGCCAAATGCTGGTTTGTTTGTTTAGTGCAATGGGTTCTTATCTCTAGGCGGCATATCATTCTTAAGACTTAGGCGGTACTTCTTCCTAAGACCTAGACACGTTGAATCTTGTCACAATTAACGCATCTGCATAAAGCATCCTTTTGGTTTAATTATAATCTATCTTAGGGATTAAAGCAATGGTGATCTTGTTAAACCCTAGCCCATCAGGACTTTACCCACTTACTATTTGACGACATTTTATATATTAGTAGTCTACTATCCGAGTCTTTACCAATTGATTAAGAACGTACTTGTTGGTTCAAAGGGTCACCTGCCAGTCAAACTAAGCTCACCAATCTAAAGGTATAGATAGGACATTATTTGTGATCCTATTGGTCCAGATATATAAAACACGATATGGAGAGCCATCCTAGTATCTAGATTACTTTGTCAGTCTCACTAGACCCAGTTGAATGATGGGGCGCATATTCAAGCACATAAACAAGTATGAAATGATAAACATAATTAAACAACTAACGATAAATTAAGCAATCGAGATTAAACAAACCAAATATTGAATCTTCATTAAGATGGCTAATACCCAAGGGTATTAGCCCATAACCATTGTAATAATACAGGTATAATCAAACAACCAAGGTAAACTAACCGAGTAAATGAACGATATGAAAAATTAAATGATTACAAGAGTATAGGAATTACACGGTGTCTTCTATGGAATTAGATCGATGCTTGACCTTGGCTGCTCTTCGTCTCTTCAGAAAATAGACTTTTATGTTTATGGTATAGAGAATATAATTTAGCACACTGAAAACTCATTTTTGAGTCTTCTATTTATAGTCTCTGAAAATGAGTGGATACGTCATATTGAATGAGATTAATACGGCGTATTGGGATGTATTCCTTGGAGTACGCGCTACGTTCATAATCAATCAGTAATTATTGTCATCAATCACATTTACTGTAGGATATTTGATTGCTTGACCAGCTGGATACAACGCATATAATCAGCAGGATACGCCGTATTGGATCTTGAACATACGCATTTTCTTGTGAAATTCAGGCGCTGATACGCCGTATCTTCTTTGTTGGATACGGCGTATGTAGTCAGAATAAGCAATCTTCAAATATTCTCATTTAAGCTTCGAAATGTGCGCCTTTTAGCTTGTCTTCACAATGTACTCCGTAATTACTTAAATTAACAACTATAAGCAATTAAGTAACAATTCTTGCAATAATTATATAAAGTGGGTAATTTACTTGGGATAAATGATACTATAAAAGTAACGTTATTTGATGTCATCCACTGTCGTAATAAACTATCTTACCATTACCTAGTAAACTACCATCTTATAAACTATTTTCTACTATCATATAAACCATATCGCTATTACTTAATAACCTATTTTATTATTACATGAAAACTGTTTTACCATCACCTTATGAAAATTTCATTATCCCTTATAAACTATTTCACTATTATTTCATAAACTAATTTACTATCGTATATAAAATAATTCGCTACCATTTTACGAACTAATTTCCTACCATATCATAAACTAACTTGCCATCATTTGTAAGCGGTTTCGCTATTATTTATATAAACTGAGTTACCATCACCTATAAACTATTCAACTATTGTTTTGAAAATTAATTTACTATATACAAACTATCTTGCTATTATCCTACAAACTAAATTACTATCATTCTACAAACTATCCTTCTATCAACTTATAAACTTTTTTTTCTTGACATCTTATATACTACCTTGTAATCATCTCAAAACCACGTTACTATCACCTTATGAATCATTTTGTTTTTATTTTATGAAACTATTTTGTTTGCATCACATGAATTATTTTACTATCACCCCATAAACTACTTAATTATCGTCTTATAAACCATCTTACGGTTACCTCGAAAACCATTTTGTTGTCATTCTATAAACTACCTTGTTTCCATCTTGTGAATTATTTTAACACACTATAAAACCATTTTAATACTATTATATACATAACGTTAATTTGACAAAAATGAGCGTTTCATTTATAGTCCTTAATTATACATACCCTGATCACCTATGTCTAATTCAGGAAGAACCATGCCATGCTGGTAGTAGTCACGTTTAAACCTTTGTCAAAATTAATTTTATACTTATATCCTCGAAAAGCAAAAAATTTGTGTGGGTATCCATAAAATGTGTTTGTCACGGGAAACTAAATTAGTAATCATAGTAACTAAGTAGATCGTTACACCACCTTACTACATAGAGTCGACATTATCTTACATCAAATCCTATGTTAAAAAGTCGAGATGCATCGCTAGTCACCCTAGGATAATTCGCCAACAAGTTTTGCTCGCCATCAAGGAATTTAATAAATCACTCATTCAAACATCGACGTGATACCGTAAAACTTATTAGTTGTGACGCCATCATATATATAGATTCGTTATCACCCTGGAGGGTCAAGTAATGTTAGTGGACGCTCTAAGCCAAAGGGAATGGATAAGGTCATGTTGAAGGTTCCACCTTGAAAAGGAGTTATCCGCTTTGGCAAACAAGGAAAGTTAAACCCGAGGAACATTGGACCTTTCAAGGTATTAGCAAAAGTTGGAGCCGTTGCTTATAGACTCGAACTTCCTCGACAGTTAAGCAGGGCTCATAGCATGTTTCACGTGTTCAATTTAAAGAAGTGTTTGTCCGATGAATCACTCGTGATTCCGTTGGATGAGATCCAAATTAATGACAAAATGCATTTCGTTGAAGAACCCGTAGAGATTATGTACCGAGAAGTCAAGCGGTTAAAGAAAATCCAAATTCCTATTGTCAGGGTTCGATAGAACTCTAGAAGAGGTCCAGAGTTCACGTGGGAACGTGAAGACCAATTTCGAAGCAAGTATCCGTACCTCTTTACCAACACCACTCCGAAAGGCAACTCAAACTGAATTTCAAGATGAAATTCTATTAACATGGGGAGACTGTGACAATCCACTTTTTTAGGTCATTTTACGTCAATAAACTCAAAACTATTTACTTTGAACCTTTGCGTGTTTACTTTTAATTATAACCGTTAAGTTAAAGCGTGTAAACTGAAAATCAACATTTAACGTAAACCGGCATTAAACAAAAATAAGTTTACTTCAATTATGTGTTATATAATTATTACAAAGATAATTTATAACTTTTCATATTTTATTTTCCAAGTTTTACGTAAAACGCTTACGTTTTGCATTATGAACCTTCATGCATGCATGTAAACTATACCACCTTTACCAACACTCATAATATTTATACCTTATCAAAAATTAAACATTTACCTCCTTCATTTTTACCTATACGAACCGGCCTAATATATAAATTATATACAAAACGTCACAAAATTATACACTACACCTAATATCTTACAAATTAGTGCCATTCTTGCCAACTACTACCTCCGTCCCACTTGTATTGTCCTCTTTTGACTTTTTGAACTCTTTCTTTCTCAACTTTGATCTTTAATATTTTTGTTTCTATAGTATAATACTTGATGAAATTATATCAATGAAAATACATTTAAAAAACCAATCCATTTCATCACTAGAAAACTCAACTCGCTCTCTCTTTTTCTCTCCATAAACCCACGACACAACACAACCATAATAAAGTTTCACTGTCTTTCATTTTCTTGATATTTCAAGCATATAAGGATAATCAAGGTTCATTTCTAAGGTGGTTCCAAGGTTGGGTTTCAAGATTAAGCTAGGGTTTCATCACCACTAAGTTAGGTTATTTTATAAGTTTTTGGGTTATAATCAAAACCTAGTGTTCATCATCTTTGTAAGCATCTCCTAAACTACACTTTTGATTCTTTATGCATCATGATTATACATTTTCTTTCAAAACAAACATCACCCATATGATTGTGTTATCATTTTTATAAACTTAACTAGTATTTTTTTGTGATTAAAATGTATCATTTATGTTCTTGCAATATTAGTGTATTTATAGAATTGTTGGAAGTAAACTAATGATTTTATATGTTAGCTTGTGATATTAGGAAAATTGTATCTTGTTGGTGAAGGGATTAAGTTAGTTAGGAAGTGGATTTGTTGTTTGGATTAGTAGTGAATGGAGATAGGTTAGATTAGGCCTCTGGAGAAGTTGTGGAATGTTATTTTGTAAGGTTGTAAACGAACTGAACGTTCAGTGAACATATCATGAACCGTTCGGTAAAAAGTTCGTTCATGTTTGTTTATTTATTAAATGGACGAACATGAACACTATTTTACGTTCATTTAGCTAAATGAACAAACATGAACAAAAGTCACGTTCGTTCGTTTATGTTCGTGAACGTCTGATTAGGCGTTTATTAACGTTCGTTTATGTTCATTTATATGTTTATGTTCGTATATCATATCTTTTAATTGTATATTTTTAAATCTGGTATTTTTAAATAAAACAACACTTATAAAACATAATATTATGCATAATTTGATAATATTTTATGTTTTTTTCTACGTTCATTTATGTTTGAACATTTATGTTCGTTTAAGGTTCGTTTAGTTCCTTAATAAACGAACATAAACGAACATGAACAACTCATTTTCTTAATAAACGAACATGAACAAGAAAATTCGTCCATTTAAGCGTTCGTGTTTGTTTATTTGTCCTGTTAAAATTAAATGAACAAACATGAACAAGGCTCCGTTCGTGTTCGTCCGGTTCGTTTACAACCCTATTATTTTGGCACATTTTGAGAAATTATATAAGCTGTCCCAAACAGCCCATGCGTTACAAGTCACGTAAAAATGTTTTGAGTTGTTAAAACTCAAATATTATGATAGTAGATGTTGTTGCGGAAATTTTGACATAAATAACACTAAAATCAGACTTAAAATGAGCAAGTTATGGTCAAAACAAGGTTGGTAACTATTTCGGCAAAAACAGTTTTTATAACAAAACTGGCAGATCCTGTTTTGGTGGTTTTGACCCATTTCGAGTCCGAATCGGCTTAAACTTATAAAAGGAAACTTGTCCGAAATGATTTTTCGGTAAAATAAAGAACCTTTCTTTTGTCATGAAAGTCAATGACGAATGAGTTATACTCCGTGAAAGTTGGACTATTTTTCGGAAAATGTAATAAATTTCCTGCACGCATTTTGGGTTAATATAGTTGCTGATGGAACATTAAATTGTGTGGAAACTAGAAGGGGAGGGGGGTTGAATAGTTTACAGTTTTATTAGCATTTTAAAATTTTACTTCTAAAATTGTTAGATTCGAGTATATGCTTAATCAATCAACAATATGAACCAATCAATATAACTATCTACTTATAATAACAACACAAACAATATAAAGAGATAAAGGAAAGAACGATCAAACCAAGACACCAAGATTTATAGTGGTTCGGCTACGAAGCTCTTCTTCGCCCTACTCCACTCCCCAAGTATCTGACTCGAGATTTCACTATGTAAACAAGCTCTCTTCAGGCGGAGAAAACCGTTTACACGTCGCTTACGTTATTTTCCGACACTAAGCTAAATGTCGAGTCCTAATCTTAGCTAGAACCAATCTACCACTTCACAAGTTCTACACAATCACAAGATCTACACTATCGGATTTACACACTATTCGACTTACACAATCACACAAGATAATCAAAATAAAGTTTTAAATCAAACGAAGAAGAAAGGAGAAATCACTAATCTATAACACTTTATTTCTTGGCGAATACGAGTGTTATTCTCTTGCACTTGATAAAAGAAGGAAGAAGATAGAAAATTGAGATTTGATCACTTGAAACAAGATTAAACTATGTTAGTAATCAAGATATTTAGTGAGAAAGAGAATGTTTTTAGAGAGAGAAAGATGACTGAAAAATTCGTTCTAAGAGGTATGTTTTTCTGGTGGCAGTCCCAGCGGTCTCAGATATATCTGGGGGCCGCCTAGCCACTTAGGGGGTCGCCCTTAGACTGACGCTCTGATTTTTTTCCTTTTGTAAGGAAGGTTTATCCTGGTATGTTTGTTTCTGTTTTGGGGGGAAACTGAATTCAAAATTTATGTTTTTTAAATAAAACATTATTTTTATTTACCAAAACTATTTTGTGTAATATTGTAAAAATACAGTTTTGTAGAAATGTGATAGATTAAGAAGAAAGATTGCTTTCTTGATCACTAATTAAGTTTAATGATTTGTTTATCCATACCTTAAGTGATTTATGTCGAAATAGAAGTTTACGATTAATTACATATAAACGTTTGTTTTTATCGTGAATGTTTTTACATTTTGTCATCTTCAAAACGTAGAGGAGTCGAAAAATATAAATAACGTTTTAAGCATTATTTGTATTAACAATCTACTCTTTTTTGATGATGACAAAATATAAACTCATTTTGTATAAAAATAAAATTTCCAAGTTATTAACGAGTTTTAATCCATTTCTCTCCTTTTTTGTCGAATCTAAAAAGGTTAGTCATCGATACATAGAGAGAAAGAATTCAACGATGCCATGACTCCCCCTTGATGTATACTCCCCTTTGTTTGAGGCACCAAAGGATCGAGCTTATGAAATTTTGCTACAAAACCAATTAGAAATACAAGTGCAAGAAAAACGTTTCTAACAAGTAGCAAGATTACGACAAATATATTTAAGGCCCATAACGGAGATAAAGAAGATATAGCCATGTAAAAGATAATACATTCACATCATCCATAATAATAAGGAAAATTCATTCATAGATAGCAAACTCATACAATAGGGCATAAATTGCTAATAATACCAATAAATGACGAGATAAATTCATACGTAAATGGTATGAATAGTATAACATAAATTAACTAAGCATGTCATAGAAATGCTTTTAAACCTAAAGCTAGACTAGTTGATTCTTAATGTCTAGAAGATGCCATAACCAAAAGATGGGTTGTCAATTATTTAGGTAAATTAAACATATGAGAATGTTTAATCTTGGCTAGGTGATAAAGGAGAAGTTGGTGAGGAGTGTTTGGTGAAGCATGACCTTGAGTTGGTAGAATAGAAAGAAGAGACACAAGTCGATGAATGTCATCTCTCAACTTATGCAAGAGAGTTCGGGTGTACATGCAACAATGACAAAAGCCGAAATGAAATGTGACTTAGTCATTTGTGGCAGGGTGAATGATAGTTATTGATGGTGAATGTGGTCATGGAAGAGTTTGTGTAGAAGCATTTGCATCACGTTGAAGTTCGGTTTCAATGACGTTGGATAGATTGTGTAGTTAGTTAAGTTCATTCACTATTTGCTCTTTAGTTTGAATTTGTGATTGAGTGGTTTGAGATGAAGGATTAATGATATTAGGAGAGTGTGGTGGTGAAATGTTGAGTGAGAGAGGAGGTGAATAGGGTAGAAGAGTGATGTGTCTCTAAGTGTCTATTATAGACTTTCGGTGTCTTTCTCCATAGTTTCGAGAAGGGTGAGAAGAAGACATGATAAGTGAAAAGAGGTTGAAGGAGAAGGATAGGATGAATGTGAATGAGGAGGATGATGAGTGTATATAGGAAAGATTAGGAAAGGCATGGGGTTATGAGATGGAAATTCCAAGAAATGTTTGTCTAGATAGAGAAGGTCCAGCAAGGTCTAGTGTAGAGATGGTCAAAGATACAGAAAAAGAGATAACAGTAAAAAGTTTCATAATCCTAATGACGACGGTCCCATAAACAGTCGACGGTCCCGGATATATTAGGGGGCCGCCACATGTATTTGGGGGCCGTTTTCTAGGGTTACGAAATTTTCCCAGATTTCTCTATTTTTCTGTTTTGTATAGAAAGATGAAGACTAGTGAGGGTTGTGTTTCAACATCTCCTATTTCCTAAGAATCAACTAATTTAGCTTTTTATATGATTAAGCTAGTCTAATTTAAGTTCTATTTGGGAAGCAATTATAGGCATGTGATTAAGAAACAGATAAGCATGCATACTATTATAAGTTTAATAGATAACATAATAGAGTAGTAAAACATCCATAATATGAAAACATAGAGATAAGCAAGTTTAGAAGAAATTGATTTAAGTTAAATTCATGAGTAAACTAGTCACTACTATAGTACTCAATTGTGGATAGTGAATCGTCGTCATTGACTCCATCAGGATGTTTCTAGATTTTCATGGAAGGAGGATAAGTTATGTATTTTGACCTTTTGAGTTTGGGCTTGGTTAGGATGATATGATTATAAAGACGAGTTAGCAACATGCCATATGGCATGGGAGAGTTTGGTTGATTTTTAATGCCCATAATTCATTTGACTATGAAGTAGGTTAAATTGTAATGTATGTTCCTCATTATGTTATAGATCATGTGACATGACAATGCGGGAAGAAAGTTGGAATCATTTCTAATTCCAGAAGCATTATCTTGAATAATTTCATTCCAATATCTCATGTCATGGCGGAGTTCATTCTTATGAATTTTGTTTGGGATTTTATTTTTTCCAAGTATTGTGATTGATTTTATGATTTCATTTGGTGTTAGAATGTTTGTTTGGTAATGGTTGTTTATTTCTCGATTAGTTCTCAGAGATTCAAGAGAAGAATCTACCGAGTAGGTGCAATCTCCATCATACGAGGTGAAGAGAATGTAAGAAAGAGACTCAAGTGATAGAAGAAAGGATCTTTTTAATGCCCAGAATTTTAAGGAAATTGTTTGGTCAGAGTTTCTTATGAGTTCTGCCGAAGCATAAAATTCTAACAAAAACCTAGGACATATTTCTTCGTAGACCTCAAAAAACATTAGAAGAATGTCATCATGACGAATGTGTTTATAGTTGGTTGTACGCCCTTCATGGACAGTTCTAGACTCTAGATCGCGAATTATGGGATATAGGTGATTGGGACGATATGGTTCATTTGAGATTTGTGGGATGTAGATTTTTCTATATCAAGTTCTTCTTGAGACATTCTTTTTCACCTAATAACAACAAGAATGTTTTAGTATGTGTCATTTTCAATTTTCAATTATCTTTAGACAAATCCCCTAGTGTGTGTTTATATGCAACAGATGTTGAGTAACGGTTAACTTAACTCTAAAAATAAAACCTATGAGTTAACCCAAACGCTCCTCAATTTAATTTTGCTCATCCAAACATGTCAAAAAATACATATGAATTATGTATCTCAAATTTTTGTTCATGAGATCTTTATGCATGTATGCAAAAACGTTTTTAGGACGTATTAACATTGCATAAAAGCATTTTTATGGTGTTCCTAACGTGAGTAATTTTGAAATAAAATTGGGGTTTTGTGCGAAAAACATTTTTTGATAAACACACTTCAATTATGCAAATTCTATGTCTACAAGAAGCATATTAGTTATACATTGTGTTGTTGTAGTCCTAATTGCACACAAACATAAGAAAAATGAAAATCCCCAATTTTGAATTTTTGTTCAATATAAACCCTATACCAAGGCAAACCCATGGAAATACCCCTTTATGAAAGAAAAAAGACACTACGTAACTTTATTGCTTTGGAAAAGACTATACTATGACTATGTTATGGACCCCCTAGACACAAATTTGAAAGAAAATAAATGAAATGACTTACAATTGATGATCTTTGTGATGTTAGGAATGGTTATTAGTGTTAATTTGATCTTCAATTAGTATTTTGGTGGTTGATTTTAAGGTTTGGAGGAAGTGTTTGTTTTTGTGTTTTACAAAATGAGGGTGACAGACTTTTGGGCTCGACTGGTGGCGGTCCCATATCAATATGGGGCCCGCCCAATTTAATCAGGGGGCCGCCCATGATATGGGGGCCGCCTCTAGTGGAGGTGTTTTGGACTTGATTTTTGACCAAAAATTTTACTAAAGGAGTGACGTTTTAATTTGAATTTCGTGAATTAAAAATGCTTAAAGTACTTCGGACGAAGTATTTAAGTTGTCACGACACGAAATGGAACACGGACTAAAATCGAGACAAAAGAAAAAGAAGGACGATTTATGGAATGTGTTCCATCATTCCTAAACCAAGACGTAGGTAGTTAAACGATTCACGTTTAAGGGTTTAGTAAGAATATCGGCGATATTGTCGACGGACGATACTTTTTCGATAAAGATATGTCCTTTCTGCACATTATCACGAAGAAAGTGGTGACGAATTTCGAGTTCGAGAATGCTGCACCGGGTTTTTGCTAAGGTCAATCACTCTTTTATTGCCGTACCTGAGCGGGACGTCGTCTAGTCGAATGTCATAGTCGATAAGAGCTTGCTTCATCCATAGTGCTTGTTGACATGCCTTTTTGGCGCTTACATATACTGCTTTGGTAGTGGATATTGTAAGAGCGGTTAGTTTCTTCGAGAACCAAGATTTCAAACAACATCCCATGAACGTACAAATACCGCTAGTGCTCTTTCTGTCCACATAATCTCCCGGATGATCAGAGTCGGCATATACTACGGTTTCTATGTTGATCCCCTTAGGATACCATAATCCTAAGTGCCTAGTGCCTTTAATGTATCTGATGTGGTCGTCGTTAGACTTCAACAAGAAGTTTTACAACTCCCTAGGCACCCTAGTGTGTTTACTCGGGGTTTGAGTAATTTTGGGGTGAATAGGGGATAATGATGCCTGAAAGTAAGGATTGGTTTTTGCATCTAATGGTGGATCAGGGCTTTTATGACGGGGACTTAAATGGCCCTTATATCTGGTAGGGACATCGTCTTTGGCTAAGTGTGGTTGATAATCATCGTAATCCTGGGTTTTTATTGTTTCTTCATATTCCAGGTATTCTGCAATTGTTATATCATCAACCTTAATACCTACACTGGGTGCATGGTTTTCTTTTATAAGTTCAAGATACTGCTCAATGGTGAGATTTTCAATGTCAACCCCATCCATGATGTTTCCTAGAGAATAGATCGAGGTGAGAAAAGACATAATTGTAAAAATTCAAATTACTACTAATTTTTAGCTCCCCGGCAACGGCTCCAAAAACTTGATGCGTATTTTACTTTAAAATATAATTTACCAAGTTTTAAATTTATGAAACTCGATCTACCTGACAACGCACTAACGGGCAGGGAACCCGATCGTGGGTAGTATAGAATGGTAAATTCGAGGTCGTCCTAAGAGCTAAGTTGTAATTAGTTTTAATTTGAAATGTCACGTTTGAAAAGGATTTTTAATTGATTTGAAATAAATAACAATAAAAGTAATTACTAAAAATTAAAAATTGTGGATATCAAGAGAGAAAACATGCTAACCTAGTTACCTCATCATTGTTGTTATGAAAATGTTTTCCTATGTAATGTTAAACTATGGTTTCATTAGTAGTTTCTAAGGTCCTAAGACTTGAATAGGCATATATAGTCTATCATATACTTCCCGTGATTCTGACTCAGTCTAAATCATATAGGAGGTAGGATATCCAGGTTGCAGTGATTAATCCAACCTATTCCCTAAAACTTATCAGATAACCTTACAGATTTTATTAACCCCCTTTAAAAGAGTTCCTGTGCTTTTTAAATATTTTGAGTGATAAGTGCGGAGACTGGTTAGTTCCTATACCAGGGATGGAGTCATAGATCCTCCTGGTAAAATCCCAGTGGATCCCCATATTGACCATGAAATCTAATAATAGGGCAAACAAGTCCAAACCACCGTACTTACCAAAATCCCAGGTATACGATAGTCAAGGAATATCTAACGAAACCCAGAATCTAATAGAAACAAAATATCATAGACAATAGTATCACATAACTAGGCCGCAACTTTAAGTGCTTAGCCGCTCATCGTAACAGAAACACAACAAGAAATAGAAGTAATCATAGATTTAAAGCTCATAATTCTTATAGTATTCGTATTTGAACGATTAAATACAAAAGTAAATAAAGTGTGATCGTCTCTTAACTCCAGTGAATTCTTAAAGGTTGTAGCCTTTGTCGGGCCACTCTAATTGGCTATGGAGGAAGTGTTGTCGAAATAGCTTGAATGAGGCCTCTATTTATAGGTATCGAACCTGTTATGGCATAACTAATAAAAATGTTACGCCGTAACCTTCTTACACAGCTTTCCATAAATAAGCAATTGTTGCGACGTAACCAGATATTGTGTTACGCTGTAACCTTCAAATAATTTCTATATGTACGTGATCTTCATTCCATATTTGTGGATCTTCATGGTTATGACGTAACCATAAGAGGTGTTACGCCGTAACTCTATCTTGGGTAAGATTTCCTTCTAAATACATGGTTACGGCGTAACTAGATATGGTGTTACGCCGTAAAGCTATCCTTGATCTTCGTACTTGCTTAATATATGTTACGGTGAAACGGAAATGGATGGGATACATTTGGGTGGTGACTTTGGGTGAATTTGGAGTGGAAGGGTTAGCTAATTATTTATAAGAATATAGGTTGGTTTGGTTGCTAACCAAAGACTCGGACAAAATATACAAACTACACAAAACTCTACACCAATCTTTTTCTTTTTCTTTTTTTGACTCTAATATAAACATAGACATAAGCAAATGGCAGTCCGTACATTTCTTTTTCACTTTATATATATATATATATATATATATATATATATATATATATGTGTGGATGGGATCATGAGAAAACCTAATTTCGGTGGAAAACCCAGAAAAACCAAACAAATGCCCTAAAAAACCAAACAGATGCCCTAATTTTTTCAGGCTAAAAATTGTTTTTTCAAGAAAATATGGCCTCGATTTACTCTCTGTAAAAACCTAAAAAAACCAAACAGATGCCCTAAAAAACTAAACAGATGCCCTAAAAAATCTTTTATATAGCCTGAAAAAATTAGGGCATCTGTTTGGTTTTTGATTTTTTACAGACATTATATCGAGGCCATATTTGCCTGAAAAACCAATTTTTTATCTGAAAAATTAGGGCATTTGTTTGGTTTTCTGAGTTTTCTAGGTTTTCTAGCAAAATATGATTTTCCCTAGAACTCATCCCTATATATATATATATATATATTGTACACTTTTGCTCTGCCATTGCTTAAACATATAATACATCATGGGGGTTGATAGAAACACCCCTACACTTGAAATTTTACATACTTTATATTTACAATCTAACTAATGACCCAATTTGAGATGGATCAAAATAACATGGAGCTTATTGAGCTCTATTGGGGATAATAAATTACTTTTACCCCAATTCTTCATAAGCTAAATACTACCATGAATCCCAATTGTCAAAAAACTGTATTTACATGGATAAGGATTTAGCAACCGTGTACTCAAACAATTAACTTGGGGTTAACACAACAATGTACTAAAAGTGAGTACATACAAGGCAGGTTAAGGCGATTTGGGTGTAACAATTGGTTTAAGGGTGACAATGCTCTTCATTAATAGTCCAGCTTAACCAGAAAATTATGAGAACCATGAAAAAAGATAGGCTCAGAGGGTTGTACTAGGGGTATCCTGCACTAAAAATGAGTGCATGGCAAGGGTGTGGGATAGTTATATGATCGGTGTGACCATCATAACAATTATAGGTTTAAAACATGGGTTAATCCTAGTGCCTCTTATCTAGCAAATCCTAATACTCACTATGCGGTCTCGGGATGCATCACAAAAACAAATTCGAGAATTTAATATACTACCGGTACACTCATATAATTTAATATCGATACCAATGCTTCAGAAAAGGCGACAAAGACCATATGTACACATCTGTAATGTTAGAAATGCGAAAAAGTATCGGTCACTACCAATATAGTTAGTCGTAGCTCGTATTAAGTCGAAAGGTTAAGTTAGAAAGCTAACCGAGCTAAAGGCTCATGGAAAGCCTCTTATGAGGCCCATGGCCGGCCACTACCCTTTGTATAAAATCCCTCTTCACACATGGAGAGGGTGTTGGTTGTTCATTTCTCACACACACTTAATCTAATATACTCTTTTTTGTTTCTCTCTCTAAGTGTTCATCCAACCACCTTTTTATCTCTTTAAAACTCTAAACAAATTCCATATTATATGTGTTAAGATATTATACAATTGGTATCAAGAGCCATGGGGTGTTGTGAAGGTTTTGTGTGCGTTTTGTCTACTCTTTTAGTTTATGTTCTTGGTTTGAACCTTTCAAAAGATTTTCATTTTTTAAGGGCTTAAAAACCATAAAGCTTGTAACTTTCTTCTTTATTTATCTTAGTTTAGGCTAGAAGTACAAGAAAATCTTTGAAAAACCATCAAAAACTTCATTTTTTGAGTCTTTTTGGTTAGAAAAAGGGTTTTGTACTAAGAATCTTGATTTCAAATTTTTCGTGTCAAAAACGTTAAAGTTTGTGTTTTTAAGGTTTTAATAGTCTTAGATAGGTAAGAAGTACAAGAAAAATCGGGTAAAAACGCCAAAAAGTGAGTCTTTTTAAGATTTTTGGTTTTTGAGTTTCGAAGTGTATTGGGCGAACTATACGTATAGGCGAAGTATACACGTTTTTGGTCAGGCGAATTATACGTGTTATTTTTCATGCGATTTATACGTTTTCCTTACAGGAGAATTATATGTATCTCTGTCAAAGTCGATTTATACGTAATTTTGTTAAGGCGAATTATACGTATCTCTATCAAAGGCGATTTATACGTAATTTTTGTTAAGGTGAATTATACATATCCATATCAAAGGCGATTTATACGTATACTCTGTTAAGGCGATTTATCCAAGTTCCTTTCTTCAAGCGATTTATACATCAATACTTCAGGCGATTTATACTTCATCTCTAAAGGCGATTTATACATTGTTCTTTAGGCGATTTACACATAATTTGCTTGAGTGATTTATACGCTTTACTTGGGAGAACTATACATTTTCAATAGGTGAATTATACGGTTGTTATTTGATTTTTAAAATCACGTGAAAACTAGATTTCCCGATTTTATCAAGAATTGTAAAATCCCTTGTATTCCAAAGACTCAATTACATCAATCAAACCTCACTTTAACACAACAACCTCCAATCACTATACGATCATCTTTTATCTTATCACATTAAAATGGATTCAATTATTCCACTTGGACAAAAGAATACTCTTGCTGAGTACATGATACTCTCCGGTGCTGAGAATCGTCTACCAATGTTGGACAAGGACCTGTATGATTCATAGAAAAGTATAATGGACTTATACATGCAAAACAGAGAGCACGGAAGATTGATACTTGAATCAGTTGAAAACGGTCCACTCATTTGGCCTACTGTTAAAGAGAATGGGGTGACCAAAACAAAAAAATATGCTGAATTATCTGCTGCTGGAAAAATTCAAGCTGGTTGTGATATGAAGGTAACCAATATCATTCTTAAAGGTCTACCAGATGATATCTATTCACTTGTTAATCATTTCAGAGTTACCAAGGATCTATGGAAGAGAGTTCAATTACTGATGCAAGGTACCTCTTTGAGTAAACTGTATGATGCATTTGATAAGTTTACTCACATCAAGAGGGAATCACTTCATATTCATAAGTATTACTTGAGATTCACTCAGCTGATTAATGACATGAACATCTACAATATGAAAATGGAGCAATTTCAAGTTAATACCAAGTTCTTAAACAGTCGTCCACCTGAATAGAGTAAGTTTGTGACTGATGCCAAGCTCGTAAAGGATTTGCATACTACCAACTTTGATCAGTGAAGAATATCTAACAACATACTTGATTAGGGAAAGAGAGGTAGTTTTAGAGAGAGAATGGTTGGATGAACATTTAGAGAGAGAAAGAAAACTTAAGAGAAAAATGCATTAAATGTGTGAAATAATAAACAACCAACCACCTCTCCAAGGCATGGAGAGGTGTATAAATACCTCAATATGGTTGGCCATGGATAGGCTTTACATGGGCTTTCCATAGGCTTTTCCTAACTTGACCTATTAAGGTTCCAAATAATACTTAACGAGCTAACGACAGTTATCTATCGAGTGACCGATACTTTCCTAGGATTTTCGAAAACCTAGGGGTTGCACGATAGTCAAGAAATATCTCACGAAACCATAATCTAAACAGGAAACATACATGCATAACTAATTGTAAACTACAGTTACTAGGACAACACTTTAAATGCTTAGCCGCTCATGGTAACAGAAACACAGCAAGAAATAAAGGCAATCATAGATTGAAAGCTCTTAATTCTTACAGTATTCATATTTGAACGATTAAATACAAAAAGTAAATAAGTGGATTCCCTTTGACTCCAGGTGGAATTCTTCAAAGGTTGAAGCCTTTGTGCCTTCCAATTGGTGTGGTGGATGTGATGTGGAATAGCTTGAATGAGACTCTATTTTCTAAGTATCAATCCTGTTACGGCGTTATACTGATAGTGTGTTTACGCGTAACCTTTTTACACGACATTCCAAAAATAAGCAAGTGTTGTGGCGTAAACAGATATTGCGTTACGCCGGAACCTTTTAATATTATTTGTTTATCAAACCTATGAATTTCACTCAACCTTTGTGTTGACTTTTTAGCATGTTTATCTCAGGTAATTGAGCAACTTACGGAATGAAGTGGCATGGACATGAAGATGGCTAAAACTTGTTATCATTCACATTGTATGTAACTAGATTTTAGGACCTGCCATTGTAAACCTCTGATTTTAAATGAATGATAATGTATCTTTTAAACAACGTCTCTTTTAAGTCGTTTTCTATTATTATGATTGTTGTATCCATGAAGTAATACCCCAGATTAGCTTCTGCTGCTATTTTTGTCAAAATGGGGGTGTTACATGTAAGCATGCCCAACGAATTCAGGAGTTACTAGTTGATGGGTTTCAAAAGCTTTAAATTTATAATTAGTGAAAATACCAATTTTATTATAGGGAAACACACGGGTAAAAATATCCATGTGTATGTAGTATAATCTTTTTAGGTAAGACCAGGTCATCCACATGGATTTGAGTAGTGTTCAAATAATCAGAAAGAAAATAGACTTTAACAATTTTGAAAGTAACTTTTGTTGTACAAGTGATAATAAAGATGACTACTCGGATAGTTGAAAATAATTTATAAGTGTTGGAAATGATTAGACCTCAAAAGTGGAACCTTAATTTATAAAAAGGATTTCTCGTCAGAAAACGTTTTCACAAACTAACTTGATTAACTCAAGACTTATATTTAGTTAACTAGACCAAATGTGTCACTCAAATAATCCAGTTACTAGTATATCAAAGCTTATTTGTTTATCAATTTACGAAAGTGGATTTCTCTACACAAACGATAAAGACCATAGACAAATCTTTAAAACCACATAGATCATAACGGGTCTCTCGACCTATACCGATATGATAATAAAATTTAAGTTAATAAGCAAAGATGGACAAGATAAGATATAACAGGATTACAACATAAGCTTGAGATTAAAGAGATCACGATCATACCAAACACTTATTCATTATCAAAACATCACCGAGTAGTCATGAGAGATTTAGCCTCTCATGGCTAAGGAGTTTATAACATAACTTGCTTCAATAACGAACTTCATTATTTTGATTATACTAGTATGATATTCTTCCTCGTTCTTGGTTCTTCGATCTTGAATCTCCAAAAGATATGGTGTTTATGATTAGAGAGAAAGGTTTGTGTGGGAGAGGGTTTGTTGTTTGTGATGATGTTTTATGTTTATGGATATCAAAATGAGAGATTTTGAGGCTCTATTTATAGGCTGAAATTCGGGTGAAAGTGTGGCGCACACAAAAGATTGTGCGGCGCACTTGGTGATTAAATGCACAAGTATTAAATGTTTATTGAGTAAGTGCGGCGCACAAGAGAATATGTGCGGCGTACTTAGGGTGTAAATGCAGTAGCATTAAAGTCTTCATAAATTCTTCATATCAGGTGGGAAGTGCGGCGCACAAAGGAAATTGTGCGGCATACTTGGTGAGTAAATGCGATTTTAACTGTCTTTGACTTGAAGGTAAGTGTGGCGCACAATAGGCAAGTGTAGCGCACATTTGGTACTTAGAGCTTGATTGTTGATCATTTCTTGAATGATGAGTTCTTTAACATGTAAGTATTTAATTTTGATGTATCTAACCTCGGTACGTCTTCAAGTGAACCTGCAAGAAATTTAAGCTATTAAGTATCGAAAGTTCACGAGAAATGATAAAATATATACAAATAACGCTACAGAAAACATGTATAATTTGGGCATTATCAAATCCCTCCACACTTAGCTTATTGCTTGCCCTCAAGCAATCGAAGCGAAAAAAATCATTTTTCGTGACGTGGAGAAAATTTGATTTTAAAGAGTTTGCATATTAGGTAACTTTTCAGGCATAAACATATAACATAGCACCTCACATAGGAATAGTGTTTGATTTTGAATTCACTCAGGCCACTCAGACAGGGTTTATATTTTTGTGAAGAACACATAATTTGCACAGACATAATCTAGACAGCTACCATAGGCTTATACTTAACACATAAACCTGACCGAAGGGTGAAACTTGATACTGGGGACTGGGGCGGATACATTTCTTCCGTGCCGGCGAAACATAAGCCCCCTTTTATTCCTTGAACTATATATATATAAAAATATTATATATATATATATATATATATAAATATATAAAA
This sequence comes from Tanacetum coccineum, assembly GCA_026074375.1. Lineage (NCBI taxonomy): Eukaryota > Viridiplantae > Streptophyta > Magnoliopsida > Asterales > Asteraceae > Tanacetum > Tanacetum coccineum. The sequence continues at coordinate 31,529 of BQNB010040748.1, forward strand.
ATCAATATATATAATATATATAAAACCAAAACTAAGGAGATGGCACAAAAACTTCTTCATTCAACTTAGGTATTTTGGCAACTTAGCACTAAAAGGAGTTCTTGCAAGAACAGGAACTTACAGAATTCATTACATATGATTAGGCTTCGGTCTAGTAAATGATGATTAAGCACAAGTTCTAGAGCTTCTAAATTACCGGCTCACTCAAATATAATTATCAACCAATACTAATGTTTCAAAAAAGGCGACAAAACCACATATACACATCCATAATGATGGAATAAATACATATGACTGCATTCAAACCTTAACTCGAACAAGCTAAAGGCATCAATTATCTTGGGTATCAAAGGTGGATACTCGAATATTCTTAAGGCTTTAGAATTCTCATAATTTAGTGGAGTAGGTTGTGCTAGCTAAAATGTCAATCCGGTTGGATTTGCCTTACTAAGAGCATTTTTATACTTTGACCGCATATATATATTTTGATTTTTTTTTAAAATATCAGAAAATAATTTGGCAAAGCAAACATGGAGGGATATGATTAATTTTTCCTATTTGGCTCTCCTCCATACTTAAGTTGAACATTGCCCTCAATGTGATAACTGATAATAGAGATAAAATAGGGAAAATTAAGGGAAAACGGTACTTCCCAGGGCAAAGGGAAATGTATAGCTGCGAGAAAGCTATTCTTGAGCATACTTCATAATTTTCCATATCTTTAAGCTAAAGTACCTGCATAAAAGTAAACAAAAGAAAATATTTTTGTTGTTTTTTTAGAAAATAAATAAAGGATATAGTGGAAGAATGGAGGAGGGACTCCTCCATACTTAAGCGAAGCACGGGTTGCCTCCCGAGAAGAGCTTAAATTTTAAGAGAGTCTTTAGCTAGACTCGTACTTCGGGAGTCATTCTTTTAGGAAAAAGGGAGTTACTGCTTCCCTTGGGTCATTATCTTCTTCATGATATAGTTTAAGTCGATGGCCATTGACTATGAACGTCTTTCCATCTTTTCTATAAAGTTCAACATATCCGGATGTATATTGATGTTTCACTACGTAAGGTCATAACCATCGAGATTTGAGTTTCAGTTGTTTAAATTTATACTTCGAGTGAAATAGAAGAACTTTGTTTCCTTGTTTGAATTATTTTCTCATTCTTAACTTTCTGTCGTACCAGACTTTGGTTATTGCCTTGTATAGACATGAGTTTTCATATGCTTGATGTCTAAGTTTATATAACTTGTGTAACTGAAACATTCTTTTCTCACCAGCGGCGATTAGATCTGGGTTGCAATTCTTCAGAGCCCAGTATGCACGGTGTTCAATTTCAAATGGTAAGTGGTAGTTCTTACCATATATTAGTTTGTAAGGTGTGGTATCGGTAGGTGTTTTGTAGGCAGTATGAAAAGCCTACAGAGCATCATCAAGTTTTCTTGACCAAATAGCAGGATTGTCTTTAATAGTTTTTTCAAGAATTCTTTTAAGATCTCTGTTCGTGTTTTCAACTTGACCACTGGTTTGAGGATGATATGATATGGAGAAACGATGGTTAACTCCATATCTTTTCATGGTTCTTTCCATTATTTTGTTGTAGAAGTGAGTACCTCTGTCGCTGATTAGAGCTTTGGGCATTCCAAAATGGAAGAATAGTTTCTTTAGGAAGGTGACAACTACTCGGGCATCATTGGTTGGTAAAGCCTGAGCTTCGCCCCATTTAGATACGTAATCAGCAACGACAAGAATTTATTCAAACTTATATGATTTTGGGAATGGTCCCATAAAGTCAATACCCCATATGTCAAACATTTCACATACTTGAATGTTGTTCAAGGGCATCTCATCATGTTTTGATATATTTCCTGTCTTTTGGCATGCTTCGCAAAGGCGAACTAGAGTATGAGCTTCTTTGATGATTGTTGGCCAGTAAAATCCTGAATCTAGGACCTTTTTAGCAGTTACGTTGGTTCCATAATGTCCACCGGTGGGTCCGTGGTGACATTGATCTAAAATGGTTTGAGTTTCTGGTCTAGATACACAGCGTCGGATCATACCATCAGAACATACTTTGAAAAGGTAAGGTTCTTCCCAAAAGTAGTGTTTGAGGTCAGAGAAAAATTTATTCTTTTGTTGGTACGTCATTCCTTTTGGTATAATATCACCGACCAAGTAGTTTGCAAAGTCTACGAACCAAGGTTTATCTTTGGTATTGATTTCCATAAGAGTTTCTCCAGGAAAGTTATCATCGACTTCACTGTCATCGCTTATTTTGTCATTTTTGATTCAGCACAAGTGGTCGGTTGCAACATTCTCTGTTAATTTTATGTCTTTGATTTCTATGTCGAATTCTTATAGAAGTAGAATCCATCTAATAAGGCATGATTTAGCATCTTGTTTCTTGAATAAGTGCCTTAGAGCTGAATGATCGGTGCGAACAATTGTTTTTGAGAGAATAAGATAGGATCTGAATTTGTCAAATGAAAAGACTACAACCATAAGTTCTTTTTCGGTTATGGTGTATTTTTGTTGAGCTGGGTTAAGGGTTTTGCTTACGAAATATATTGGGTGAAAGCTTTTACCATCTTTTTGACCTAAGATGGCTCCTACTGCGAAATCACTTGCATCACACATAAGCTTAAATGTAAGATTCCAATTGGGGCTTACGATCACAGGAGCACATGTGAGTTTCTCCTTCAATAATTCAAATGCTTTTTAACATTCATCATTGAATTCAAATAGAGTATCTTTTTCAAGCAGTTTAGTAAGAGGTCGGGCAATATTCGAGAAATCTTTAATGAAACATCGGTAAAAACTGGCATGTCCTAGAAAGCTTCTTATACCTTTAATATTAGTAGGGGGCGGAAGTTTTGAGATTACATTGATTTTTGCTTTGTCGACTTCAAGTCCCGCACTGGACACTTTGTGTCCAAGCACAATTCCTTCTTTGACCATGAAGTGATATTCTTCCCAATTAAGGACAAGATGAGCATTCTTACAACGTTAGAGCATTTTATCGAGGTTGTTTAGGCATGTTTCGAAAGAGTTCCCGAAGACGGAGAAATAGTCCATGAATACTTCGACTGATTCTTTGATCATATCATGAAAGATTGCCAACATGCACCTTTAGAATGTAGCTGGGGCATTACACAGCCCAAAAGGCATTCGCCTATAAGCGTATGTTCCAAAAGGACATGTGAATGTTGTTTTTTCTTAATCATTAGGATCGATAGGAATTTGAAAATATCTAGAAAAACCATCCAGGAAACAAAAATATTTATTTCTTGCGAGTCTTTCTAACATTTGATCCATAAATGGTAAAGAGAAATGATCTTTTGCGGTTGCTTCATTGAGTTTACGATAACCGATGCATACTCGCCAACCCGTAACGGTTCTTGTTAGAACAAGTTCATCATTTTCGTTGGCGACAACTGTAATGCCACCATTCTTTGGTACACAGTGAATAGGACTAACCCAAGGACTATCAGCAATTGGATAAATAATACCGGTATCTAAGAGTTTCATGATTTCTTTCTTAACAACTTCTTGCATGTTTGTATTTATTCTTCTTTGTTTTTGGACAACAGATTTCTTGTTATCCAGAAGTTGTATCTTATGTTTATAGAATGATAGGCAAATACCAGGAATGTTTGTTGTTTTCCAAGCAAAGGCTTCCTTGTGTCCTTAATTGGACAGAGATAGACGTCACAGATAATCATAGATAGTACGACAAGATCGGTGTCGTAGTTATACAACACATGGGATGTCCTAGAAGTTTACTAGTAGGCGTTCTGGATACTGAACGTGACGCTCTCTCAATGCACAAGATATCTCGAGAGCGCGGTCTGATAGAATAGACGTGTGGCCAGACATATCCTACATCTGATTTTTGCTCTTGTAATCGAGTTAAGGACGTTTTGTACGACGCGTCTCATCCCAAGCTAACTGAGAGACAGAGTTCTCGCTCTCGAGTCCCGTGACAAACACTCCTCCCCCACCACCACCCCCCACCCAAGAAATCATTCCTTCTCTTTTGCTCCATGAACGTGCGTTATTGTCCCTCTCACCCACCAAATCTCCATAAGGACCACATCGTGGGACGCCCCCCACCTTCTCTCATACTTCTGTCCTTTATCTTTAGAGCATTTTTCGAGGTTGTTTAGCATGTTTCGAAAGATGTTCCCGAAGACGGAGGAAAGAAGAAAGAAAATAGTCCATGAAATATCTCGAATGATTTCTTTGGTTGATATATCATAAAAGAGATTGCCCCAACATGCAAACCTTTGGAATGTCAGCCTGGGGCATTACACAGCCCAAAAAGGCATTCGCCTATATAGAAGTTTACTGTTCCAAAAGCGACATGTGAATGTATGTTTTTTCTTTTATCATAGGAATATCGATAGGGAATTTGGAAAAATATCTAGAAAAACATCCAGGGAAAACACTAAATATTTATTTCTTGCGAGTCTTTCTAACATTTGATCCATAAATGGTAAAGAGAAATGATCTTTTGCGGTTGCTTCATTGAGTTTACGATAACCGATGCATACTTGCCAACCCGTAACGGTTCTTGTTAGAACAAGTTCATCATTTTCGTTGGGGATACAACTGTAATGCCACCATTCTTTGGTACACAGTGAATAGGACTATACCAAGGACTATCAGCAATTGGATAAATAATACCGGTATCTAAGAGTTTCATGATTTCTTTCTTAACAACTTCTTGCATGTTTGTATTTATTCTTCTTTGTTTTTGGACAATAGATTTCTTGTTATCCAGAAGTTGTATCTTATGTTTACAGAATGATAGGCAAATACCAGGAATGTCTGTTGTTTTCCAAGCAAAGGCTTCCTTGTACTTTTTAAGGACGGATACAAGTTTGTTTTTCTTTTCTTTAGAAAGCTGAGATGATATGATAACAGGAGGAAAATAGGGTTCTTCCAAGAATACATATTCTAGATTATCAGGGGAAGGGGTGTTTTTTTTTGTTTTTTTTAAGATCCGTTGGAGAGGTTCTATCAGAGAGATGTTTTGATTTTATAGTCTGTATTGATGGTGATTTTCTCGAATGGTGGTTCTTCGGTATCGGATTCAGAGTCATAGTTTTCATCGGCAGTCATTGCCATGAATTCGTCGAATTTAGCAAAGATTTTTTCTTCGAGAAGGGTTCCTTCGATGGAATAGAGGATTTTACTACCTTTACCTAGAAGAGCATTGAAGTCTTCTTCTAAGATTTCATAAATAACATTGATACTGAAACAGGTATCATCGTTCGAATAAGAGTGTTTCTTCGCAAATTGTATGAATATCATTCGTTTTTTGTTCCACTCCAAGATTGTGTTTGTTTTGTTTAACTCGAATAACTGCAATAAGCAGTTTTGTGAAGAAATGGTCATCCCCCCACAGACTGGTTGGAGAGAACTTTGCTATCTTCTTCCATTTCAAGAATAATGAAATTGGCTGAAAAGGTGAATTTACCAACTTCAACGAGCATATTCTCAGCTATTCCAACAGGGTATTGGAATGATCTGTCGGCTAATCTCACGCTCATTTTGATAGGTTTGAGAGTTTTAAGAGATAGTTTGGCATATAATGAATACAACATAAGGTTAATTCTAGCACCTAGGTCGGCTAAAGCATTACAGGAGAAAGTTTTGTTGAAATTACATGGAATAAGGAAACTTTTAGGGTCTCCAAGTTTGGGTGGAACTTTATTTTGGATCATTGCTAAACTTTCATCGCTTAAGAAAGCGGCATAAATTTGTTCGATTTTATGTTTGTTGCTTATTAGTTCCTTGAGAAATTTTCCATAATTAGGCATTCCGGCTAAGACATCGATAAAAGGTACATTGATTCGAATGGCACGGATTATGTCGAGAAATTTTCCGTATTGGGCTTCCATTTTTTCTTTCTTAGACGTTAAGGATACGGGATTTTTGGTTTGTACAGTTTGGGTAACGGAGTTTCTTTCTGGTTTGGGATCTTGAGTTTTTGGTTATGGTGTAGGTTCGTCTTCATCATCACTATTGAAATTGACAGGGGTTTCAGAATTATCTTGTTGATCATTTCGGTTAATTGGTGGGTTATAGGATTTACCACTTCTTGTGAACACGTCATTCACATGCTCATTACAAGATTGTGGTGGTTGATAGGCTTTAGAATTGTGTCCTTTTGGATTTGGTTGAGTGTTACTTGGAAGAGATCCAGATGGTCGGTCCAGATTGCTTGTCAGCAAGTCTGTCAAACATAGTTTCAAGGTTCTGGATAGAGGCTTGATGATTTTTGGCTACGGTTTCGAGTTGGGTTTTAAGATCCATGAATGTTTCTTTGACAAAAGCGTTGGTTGATTGTTGAGATTTCGTGAAATCGTTAAATTGTTTTTGAAGGTCATAGGATTTATCATCGGTGTTGGATCGATAGTGTCACGGTGTAACTACTTCATTCGGTTTGACACGACCAATTATCGCGTTTCGATCTCAATGGTAGCTGGTATAACACATTGTCACAAAAACGCAGTTCTTATTGAAATGTTGTTGATGAATTTAGCCTCTTCATTCACGAGACATAGGTATGTCATCTTCATCAAGATTCGGTTTTTTCTTTTTTTGTTTTTTGCATTGGATTGGAGTTCTTTGTACTGAGCGTCCATTTTTAGGGTCATGGCATCCATTCGGGCTATAATTTTGTCAGTATCAGAGTTACTGCTACCTTTATCGGCGAAAGCAATGGTTTTCTTAAGAGATGATTTGGTTTTTTGATTTTTACCCCAGTCGAGCTTGAGTAAGACTTTATCTTCGAGAAGCCGATAAGCTTGATTAGGTGTTTTATAAAGGAAAATACCACCGGTTGCGGCATTTAGAACTTCTTGGGTTATCTCGCTGAGACCATGATAAAAGATTATGATAATATTTCCTTTAGACAGATTGTGACCATGGCAGTTTCGGAGCATTTCTTTCATACGAAGCCAAGCATCGGTTAGGGATTCATTGTCATTTTAAGAAAAAGCTTGGATTTCTCCGAGGAGTCGGTCGAAAAGAGCTGGGGGAAAGAATCAGATAATGAAAGCGGTTCAAAGTTCATCCTAAGTTTCAATAGTTCCTTCATTGGGTTCGTCCAGCCATGTTTTTGCTTCTCCAGTGAGTGATAGGGAAAACATCATTAGGCGGGCGGCTTCATTTTCAGTATCTCTATACTTAAACATATCACAGATTCCAAGGAATTTGTGAATGTGTTTGTGAGATCAGTTTTGGGTCTATGCATCAAATTGGTTTCCTTTGGACAAGAGTAATGTGGTTACCTTTATTAGAAAATTCAATTTGCCTGGTCTTTCCCGGAATTGTGATTGTAGAAACCCGAGAGTCGGAGCCGTCACACGGTCAGCAGGTCAGCAGCCCACATGGGTTCATCATCCATGGGATAAAGATTTTCAAGGATAACTAGAAAGTGACGGAAGTAATTGATGTTAAGAATTAGCGAATAGACAATTCTTGGGTTTTGAGGTGGGTTGTTTCTTTGATTGAATGGAACTCTTTTGTTTCGTCGATGAAGTCTTTGATTCAGAGTACGTTCAGGTTCAGGTAACAGTTCAACAAGTTCATATTTCGCAGCACGTGTATGCATTCAAAGGAGAAGTTGTTTGGGATCGGTTTGCCAGAAAACCGTACGATGATTTTAGAAAAAGAGGGGAGTTAAAATAATTTTCCAGACTTGACTACAGAACAGCTTAAAAATCCCTGGCAGTGGCTCCAAAAACTTTGATGTGTTTCAAAAGCTTTAAATTTATAATTACTAAAAATACCAATTTTAATATAGGGAAACACACGGGTAAAAGTATAACCCACGTATGTAGTATAATCTTTTTAGGTAAGACCAGGTCGTCCACAGGGATTTGAGTAGTGTTCAAATAATCAGAAAGAAAATATACTTTAACAATTTTGAAAGTAGCTTTTGTTGTACCAGTGATAATAAAGATGACTACTCAGATAGTTGAAAATAATTTATAAGTTTGGGAAATGATTAGACCTCAAAAGTGGAACCTTAATTTATAAAAGGATTTCTCGTCAGAAAACGTTTTCACAAACTAACTTGATTAACTCAAGACTTATATTTAGTTAACTAGACCAAATGTGTTACTCAAATAATCCTGTTACTAGTATATCAAAGCTTATTTGTTTATCAATTTACGAAAGTGGTTTTCTCGGCACAAACGATAAAGACCATAGAAAAATCTTTAAAACCACATAGATCATAACGGGTCTTTTGACCTATACCTATATGATTATATAATTTAAGTTGATAAGAAAAGATGGACAAGATAAGATATAATAGGATTGCAACATAAGCTTGAGATTAAAGAGATCACGATCATACCAAACACTTATTCATTATCATAACATCACTGAGTAGTCATGAGAGATTTAGCCTCTCATGGCTAATGAGTTTATAACATAACTTGCTTCAATAACGAACTTCATTATTTTGATTATACTAGTATGATATTCTTCCTCGTTCTTGGTTCTTAGATCTTGAATTTCCAAAAGATATGGTGTTTATGCTTGGAGAGAAAGGTTTGTGTGTGAGAGGGTTTGTTGTTTGTGATGATGTTTTATGATTGTGGACATCAAAATGAGAGATTTTGCGGCTCTATTTATAGGTTGAAATTCGGGTGAAAGTGCGGCGCGCACAAAAGATTATGCGGCGCACTTGGTGATTAAATACACAAGTATTAAATGTTTACTGAGTAAGTGCGGCGCACAAGAGAATATGTGCGGCGTACTTAGGGTGTAAATGCAGTAGCATTAAAGTCTTCATAAATTCTTCATATCAGGTGGGAAGTGCGGCGCACAAAGGAAATTGTGCGGCGTACTTGGTGAGTTAATGCGATTTTGACTGTCTTTGACTTGAAGGTAAGTGCGGCACACAAAAGGCAAGTGCGGCGCACATTTGACACTTAGAGCTTGATTGTTGATCTTTTCTTGAATGATGAGTTCTTTAAGTATTTGATTTTGATGTATCTAACCTCGGTATGTCTTCAAGTGAACCTGCAAGAAATTTAATCTATTAAGTATCGAAAGTTCACTAGAAATGATAAAATATATACAAATAACGCCACAGAAAACATGTATAATTTGGGCGTTATCAGATGTCTATACGCACTAACGGGCAGAGAACCCAGTTGTATGTAGTGCAGGACTTGGTAAAGTTGAGGTCGTCCCAAGAGCTAAGTTGGATTAGTTTTAATTTAAAATGTGTCACAGGTTTGAAAATGGTTTTGAATTGATTTGGAATTTGTTTTTCAATTTAAAATGTGTCACAGGTTTGAAAATGGTTTTTAAATTGACTTGAAATATTAACAGGAAAATAAATGCGAAATATAATTAAATTGAGAACAGTTAGGGAGAAAGGCATACTAACCTAGTTATTTTATTACTAATGCTATGATATGTTTACTAGTGCAATGTATAGATATAATTTTATCAGTGGTTCTAATATCAACATACCCTAATTGGCATTTGAGGTCTGTCCTATACTTCATGCGATCCCAATTCCCTAAAAGTCACAAAGGTAGGGCATCCAAGTTGTAGTGATTAAACCCCAACTATCCTAAAGACATGTTTATAACCTAAATAGATTATAAACCCTCTATGGAAGAGTTCTTGAGCTTTTTAAGTATTTAATGTGATAAAGGCAGTAATATGGTTAATTCCTGCACTTGGGATAAATGATTACTTATTCACGCTCAAACACTTACCCAGTCCTTCATTCCAACTTGTGTCCTAGTACCCTGTTGATCCTAAGATTCAACGATGTCCCGCCTATAAGAGAGTTCCTATAACAGGGATCTATGAATACCCACCTCAATAGTATAGTTGTCCTCTATCTTAGGTGAATCATCGGACAGACAATAAGGATCTTCTATATTTCATAATGATAAATAAACAAGAAAATAATAATACATTAGTAAGTGTGTCATAACTAGTGCACCAGCACTAGATATGTTAAGACCATATCTTGATATAGTAAAAACCCACATTGGGTAGAAAACAATGAAGATAAAGATATTGGGTTGAAACATCATAATTCACTATACAATAATGTGTTTATGAATGATATTAATTACAGTAGAATTAAGTAAAGTGATTTCTACTTGGATCTAGTGGACTGGAGAATTCTTGGAGATCTTATGGAGGCCTTGTTGTCTGCCCCTTTAGGTTATCTAGATGGAGGTGTTGAGATGTTCAGAATGGGTAGTGAAATGATTGGGATCTAGTTTTAAGTTTTAGAATTGGTTTACTGAGGTAAATTGATGTTGTTGGAGCTTGTCTGTAACCATTGTTTGAGATGTGGGCTTCCACTGATATAGGTCGTTAAGAAGTGAGATACAGGCATGACCATATTATAGTTCCAAATTGTAACGCCTGTAGACTGGGGCTGATAGATGAGCATTCGATTCGCTTCCATACATGGATGGTTCTCCATGACTGTAATGTGACAGAAGCTTAGTTACGCCGTAAACTATGATGATGACCATTCTTGCTATTAATGGTGTGTTTACGTGTGAACTCCTTGAGCAGGGCCAGTCGATATGCCGTAACTGCTTGAGGTGACTGTCCAATTGCTTGTTATTCCGTGTACCAAAAACATCCTCGGCGTACTACTTTGCTTCTCATGTGCGCGATGTTTATTCTTGTAAACGGAAATATGAAGTTGATTGTAAGTATCATTTACAAGCAATTTGAGACAGAGAAGTTACAAGCATTTTTATAGGGATTTTGAGTACTAAAAGGTTATTACTATTTTAATGTGTATTCACACTAATAGATCCAGATCCCACTTGATCTCTTTCTGCTTGCCATGTAAATGATATACACTAGTTTAGAATAACATTCATAAAAAATTTTTTCACACCTAATATTAAGAACTCAGAGACAAAAGAAGTGTCATAATTTTACTTGTGCTAAAAAACATCCAAAGTGCAAACTACCTCACTGAAAAAAGAGAGGTATCGTAAAATCACTCCAAACTGTCTGTCACTAGTCTAGTGTTTTAATTTTCGGGAAATATGATCACTCAACTGCTTGTTATAACATGTATGTTTATCATTAATCTTTGGAAATACATCAAATACTGCACCAGCTAGATTTACGGGCTAAACAACTCTGAAAAAGGCCACATGGGTGACATACACAGGTTTGACATGTTATTGACTCTTTCTGATACCACTGATCCAAAAAGGCGACAAACCCACACATGCTCGTCCAAATCCATGAACGAGACACATGTGATTGCTCAACTTACTCAATCGAGTAGGCTAATAAGGTCATAAATCATTAAGGAGGGGTAGGATAACTTACAGGTAGAATGGGATTAAAATTTATATTGGTTGAAATATAAACAGAAAAACAAATAGTACTTAATTAATTCTAGTGTGGTGTCATAACCGGCTATATTTGTCTCATCTATAAGTTTAAAAGGTCCAGATGCGTGGAAATCTAATGATCTAAACATAATAATGGGATATGTGATAGGATGAAATTAATGGAAAGTGCATTACTCTTTGAAAAATGATGAAGCAGATCATACTAGCCCAACCTTCAAAATCATACAGATGGTTTATAGATGCACCATCTCCATATCTCGAATAACATGTTGGTTTTATAACACGTAACCAACATGAGTATGCTATAGAGGTTTATTCACACATTATTATTTTATTTATTTATTTATTTTTACACATTACCTCTGTAGCATATGATAATACGATATATATATATATCCCCCACTTGAGATAAACATATCGAAAGTGATGATACAAAGGGGTCTTCATTGATAAAAAATGTAGGTCTTCCATGAACGCGCAAAATTTCCAAACCTATTCCCCCGAACCATGGACTTAAGTAGCCAGAGATTTCAACACAAAGAAAATATAGACTACAGGGTTGGCTAAGGCGAAATGGTGTAACGATACATTTAATATATTGGGTTAAAACAAGGATTGGCCTCCTGTAGGGTTAGTATATCATATGAGAGTATGTAGTTGCCACTAATAATGTGTTGCAATAAGGGGTTTTAAAACCAAGGTTGTTACGACGTAAAGTTAGGGTAACGAGTCGAAATAAACGCAAGACACATCATTAACATATCTAGCTATACTGTTGTTGGGGTAATATTTCTTTGAATGTTTACATTCTATTCTGAATCAGTTATTATTACACTGCTAATCAATTAATGGTCATCGAATATGAATGTATCATGTGCAAGGTCTTGTGTTTAAAGTAGACAAATTTGTGACTACCATCACACACTTAATATTTTGGTGGAATTTTTTTATTATAAATGTTAAAAATTGGAATCATCAGGCTTAACCTCACCAATTGAAATAAAGGGTAATAGTGTGCTCAACAAAGATTTATTCTAGTTCAGTAAGAAAAATATGTAATTTTTTTTAAAATTGGCATAATTTTTCAAAGAAAACTAGAAATCGAAGGCAAATATAGGTCAAGTGATAATTCTACTCCCATCCTCCCACGTGGTTTGTACAATGTCCCTATTGTACATTTAAGGAAATAAAAATTCAAAAATAAGAGTACAATTAAAACGAACCCTGAGCATTGCTTTGTACTTCAAATGATAATGGCTAGAGACGAACTCGTGACAAGCATATCCTGAGCAGACTCGTAATCCCCTTAAATCACTAAACAAACTACATGCATTAAACGTTTAAAATAAAATATACAGGAAAACTAACTCACTTTCTTAGGAATCACGGTTGCATTTAGCGTATGCAACAAACCTTTTAAACCACTTGGTAGGCCAAGTGGACGAGTGAAGTCTCGTGAGGGTTTTCAGAGAGCGTACCCACAAAGTTCATTTAATTATACACGGTTTTGTAAAAGTTTCCAACATAATTAAGGTTTTCAGGAAGGAGTTACCGTGTAACCATAAATTAAGTTACGCCGTAACTATGTGGCTAATTTTTTTTAATTTTTGGTCAAATCTAGTTACGGCGTAACTGAGATGGTTACGCCGTAATTGCTGCAGACAGCAGCAATTCTACCACATAATTATGAGTCGAGGTGACCTCGAATTCTATCTCCTTGCTGTTAGAACATGCAAAACCAAGAAACATACAAAACCAACTAAATGTAAAAATTTGAATGATAATTATATTAGAATGATATAAGTTGTGACGGGTTGTCTCCTGGTAATCACTTTTTTATTGTTACAATGTCTTTAAGTTAGACCGTCAAAACGAAATGGGGCTATCGGTCATTTCTGTGTTGAAAATCGTCCCTGCATGTGTCCAACTCTTTTCAGATCATTTTCTTTAGTAATAGAAATGAAACTGTTTCCACATATTCAAATGGGATCATTTACTTTAAAAGTTTTCTACTTGTCTTTTGGTGGATCATACTCCTCTATGTATACGCCCTCGCATTTTCATTGGTTTTCATCATCTTCTAACCTTTTTGGTGTCGTTGACATCACCAGTCTTGTATTATCCCTCGAGTAATTTTTCTCTAATTTAATTCTCTTATGTCATCAAGCATATGTCTTTCATTTCCTATCGACCTAATTCATACTCAAAAGCTAAGATTGATCTGATTATCTAAAGATTTGAACACCCACATTGTTAGAGTCATCAAAAAAAAACTCTTTGATCAGCGAATCCTTGGTTCCTAGTGTCTTCTTGAAAACAATTCAAAGATCCATGATTTTAATAAGCCTTCTTTTTACTGCGGTTCAAATTACGTTAGTGTGTACTACCTTTATTTATAACCAATTCCTTGAAGAATAGTCTGTTGGTCTACGATCTAGGTTTGCAATCTTTCTTAGACCCAGAAGTACAATCGACATGTGATGGTGCCTCTGGGAATAGAATTTTTCACTACACCATTACGCATACCGACATTATCACACAAATCAATCAAAAAAGATTGCTTATCTATTCCTCGTATCTTACTAAGAAGAAGTCATGAGATGATAAACACCCCCACTTTATGCTTTTTTCATTTCCATCATCTAGGTAACAAGACCAAATATTTCAAAAACTCCTGTGTTCATCAACCCATAGATTTCACTAACCCATTGCAATTACACTTCATGGTTGGGTTACATGTGGGGCTCATTACTTGAGTATGCCTTTGCAAGACGTCTTGCTTAACAGTTTGCAGAAAAGCTAGCTTAGGGTTGTTTTTTGTTCAGGTTTAGCATCCTTGCTTCTTGCTTACTTCGTTAGCCTTGATCATATACTTATCATTTTTGTTCTTGATGTTGCAGGTTTTTAGACTTCTCAATTGTGGTCATATGATGAAGATTACTTGTTAACATCCAAAGAGGTTAGGAAGGCTACATATTATGAATTAAATTCCCCATTAATCACTTACCTACGGCGTCTGTGAAATTATGAATTTTTCTTATCCTCATATCGAAAAGTTACCTTCGTACATCCCGATTCCTAAAGAAATTTCTTTATTGAAAACGTCGATTTCGACATGAATGGTAGCTCACGACATGCGTCTAACAAGAATCATGGGTTGCAATCTAACGTGTCTTTTTAATCATATCAGGATAAAACTACAAAATTTGATGGGAATAAAAACTCATCGATTTTAACAAGTATATTTTCAACTATTCCTATAGGGGGCTCTTTGTCATATCAGCCATTCAACTAGCATGTCGGTTTTCTTAAGGTTAGCTAGTTTCAAATGTTCAAACAAGGATTTGGGTATGACATTAACGCTTGCACCTAAGTCTGTCATAACATAATAATTTAAACTTTAAATAGTGTAAGGAAGAGTAAAACTTCCTAGATTCAACTCCTTTGGTGGTATTTGGCATGGAAAGACTCTTAATGGCACATCATCTTCTTCCTGAGCCACCTGTATGTCATCATTAGCAATGAAAGATACTTCATGGAGTTCGTTAGTTTCATTAGAATATGTATTGTCAATTGGTGCCTTCTCGTTGGCGTAAACTGCCTTGCATTTGCCAACCGATGAATTGGGTACTTCACTAGCAGTTTTTGCATGAAACTCCTTTGTTAGTTGCTTGATTTCGATTTCTAGATTTTTGAAAGAGGCGCTTTGGTTTCGTGTGTTAATCTCTGTGTTTTCTTGGAGTTTCTTTACCCATTCTTCCATTTTAACTCTCTTTCATGTCGACTCTTCAAGGTGTTTGTTCATAAGCTCCTCTAAACTAGGCCTTTTTTCTCAGAAAATAGGCGATTATCGATACGCGTGTAGTATCCTAGTGGACCTACACGGTATTTATAACCATTCCCATTGTTAAAAGGGGAAGGGCGTCCAAATTTGCCATACTTCACTTCTTCCACACTTTTCACTTCCTCATTGAGAGGACATTCCTTGTCGAGATGAGGTCCTTCGCAGGTTTGGCATCCTACTTGAATAGCATGCACATTCTCCTTAAGCTTTTTCATGTCTCGACCCAAGCTATCTAGCTTACTTACAATGGCAGCGATTCCCTCAGGGTTACTGCTGCTACCTACATTCCTGCTAGATGAACCGTTGTGCCACTTTTAAGAGTGGTTAACCATAGCCTAGATTATTGTTAAAGCTTGAGCAGGTGTCATGCTAGGAATTGGCCCCTGTGAGTCTAGCAATTGGCGATTCATAGTGCCTAGTCGATTGTAGAAGATGTTCACCTTCTGATGGCT